>PVIA01004138.1:0-147210 GCA_004024845.1 Tonatia bakeri
ATGCTACCCAGGGGTATCCCTGGGCCATGGGTAGGGGTCTATATAGTTTTTTCTTGTTTTCTTGGAAGACCCTTTGTATCTGTGGGTAAGAAACAGGCGTGGGAAAGTCTACCAACAATTCAGCCTGTTATGACTGATTCATGAATTCTTTCATGGGAACAATCGAGGATAATTTCTTACTCAGGTTTATAAACACCTTATTTACACGATTTGGGCATGATTCAATATTCTGGGGAGAACTAGTTGTCCCTTCAGAATTTCTCTCAAAATCAATCATTGACTGGCTTCGAGCCTCTCTTTCTTCATAGCCTATTCTTATGTGAATCAGGGTGCAAAGCAAGACCATGAATAATATCAACAAGGAATTATTAAGAGCAATCCCAGGAAAATTACCACCCCCTTTTTGTATGCCACGTTCTCTTCCAGGAAGATGGATTCCTTGAATTCCCTCTTTCCATGTCCTGGACCTTGTCAGACAACATGGTTGGAAGAGGACGTGGCAAATATATTTTTCACTTGTTCATATATTGGGTTGCTTTAAAGCAAAGCATGCAGCCTTGTGTTGACTTCTATAGATTCTACCAGCCAGTGTACTGATATTGAGAGATTTTGTGCTCATGCTTAGTATTTATTGTTTTGGAAATATGAAGTTTATTTTATGTTTTATGGATACAGAAACAGCTGATCAGTTACCATATTACACTAAACAACTTTGACATTTCTCTAAGGAAGCCCACTGAAGCCTGTTTCCCCTCTGCCAGGACATATCATATAACAGGGTGAAAGGTTACTGGGACAACTTAAGGCAGCTGATCTCAGGTGTGGTAGCAGCTGTTGTATGGGACATGACTTATTTTGTGAGCACAGAAACACTATTATCTAGACTCCCAAGGGAGATTTGGAGAAAGTCATGCCCAGGCAGTCCCATTCCAGGAGAATGTGCTTGAGCACTTATTTATTGGCAGTGACCGCTAACTGAGATTCCATCTGGCAAAACTGTGGGTTTTTCCCCGTCCCAGAAAGTTGGGGAACAATTATGTAAGTTGTCTCAAATAATTTATTTTTAACCACTTTTTATGGAGAAACAACTCACAATTGTTATAGGAAGTTTACTTTAAAAATAGCTTCTGTATGAATATCTATATAACTGTATATTTATGCACCACAAATTATAATTACCTGTGTTTTGACTTGAAATCATAACTGAGTCCTTGTGGTGACTGTTTTGAGTCTTGTTTTCTCTATTGGAAATGTTGGAACTGGTTAGTGAAATCAGAGCCATCAGTGGGCTAAGGAAGGGAACCTGAGTGATGCATCTGCGGCTGTCAAGGCCGTCAGCCTCGCCTCACTGTCCACAGCGTTCTCCTCGGTCCTCTGGCAGCTCTTCAGGACTTTAGAATCTGAACTGTGAGCCATCTGAGAGTCCAGCAAGGTTAGTCAGACATATTTCAATGAAATAAGCCCACACACAGTTTTAAAAGCAAGATCCATCATCAGAATTAAAGAGGTATATCTTTGGAAAAAGTGATTATAAAATGTCTATCCCCATGGAATTTTTTTGAGCAGTCTTCTAATATATAGTAGATAAGTCTAATCAATAAAGGAGGAAATATTTTAACTAAGTTTATTTTTTTTATTTTAATATCAAGTAAAGCAAGAATACTTATTTCTTCTGTTACTGAAGAAAATAGTTTCTGTAACTAGAAATTCCTTATTCCTATAGCCTGAGCCAGTTCTGAATACTACTGTTTTGCTTCCTAAGATAAATCTTTATAAGGCTTTATAATTATTATTAAAGTTAATAAATATTGTAGGCTTTTTTACATTAAAAACAACTGACAGCTTACCTGTCATTTCCATGTATTAATTTCTTAATAAGAGAAATAGAATTAAGAATACAATTTAAAAGCTGATTTTCCATCTTTTGTTTTCTCTACCTTCCTCTTTCCCTTAATATCCCATCCGAGCTGCGTCCTTTCCCCACTGAAACTGCAGCTGTTTTCTTCCATTACACACACATGCACAGACATGCGTGTGCATACACACATCGGTCCAGGGTTTTGTTCTGGGCCAGTGCATGTCTTTGGTTCAGTCAGCCTTGTAAGATTATATAGACTTTATTTAACATATAGGCACTCCTCTAAATATAAACCTTAGACCAAAAGAAATTATTCTTTATTTCCAATAGAAAAATTGAATGATTATCAATGGGTAAGAATAATATTTATTTTTGAAAGCTTTTGTATGGTAGAAACTTAGTGGGGCTCGGATGCTGACTTCATGTCAGCCTTTTACTAGCTTGAGTGCTCAAGTTAACTCTTCATTCTCACATCCATTAAAATAGCGCACATAGATTCTCAGTAAATGCTAGTTGCCATCATATACCATCCTCCCGTTCCATTGTGTTTTTTTGTTTGTTTTGACATTTGTTGTGGCTGATAATGATGAGGTGCTACAGTGAACCCTAAAGTTCACTAGTGTTCTGATGCAGGTTGCCAGCGGGCCAGTTTGATCAGGAGCCTGTGCAGCACCAGTTGCTAAATCGTATGTACCCTAAAACTCCTGGCTTCATAATTATGAAAACTCATATCAGATTTAGTTACTGGCTTATGAATACTCTGTCTAATGGAAGGCATTGCTCCTTAGTGCATTTTACAACGATTGATGAAAAACATGAGGAAGAAACCTTGCATGAGAAGCATCCTCTTACCAAACTCATAAAAAATAAATAATTTTAATATATCATTTTGTCTCAACAATCAAATCAATCTGACTTTAAAACAGTATATGGAAGCAAACTAATGTGGCTAAGAAATAAGTGTTCTTTGTTCATTGGTTGCTTCAAATTGATATTGAAATTAAAGCAAATGAACCCACATTATTCTTGGAGTTATTGCTCTTGATATCACAAGGACAAACACACATATTACCAAACACTTGGAATCTGCTGAAGTTATGTAAGAACATTAGATTTCTGTAAGCCTGCTGAAATGTGGAAAAGGAAATAGGCAACCTAGGAGAAACTGGATAATGTAAAATGCTTAAAATGATTTTAAAACATTTGGAAAGAATTCTACTTTTTTAAAATGTTTATCGCAGTTTTATTTGTAATAGTCAAAAATTGTGAACAACTCAGAGGCTGTTCAACCACCAGGTGAACTGGCAAATTGTGGTATAAAATGAAATGCCACTCAGGAATAAAAGGGAGTAAGTTACAGTAAATTACTGATACTGCAACAACATGGATGAATCTCAGAATATTTATGCTGAGTGAAAGAAGCCATATTAAAAAGGGCATTTTAGGTGGGTTCCCAGGTGGCACAGCTATGACAGATGGAGAAGGAGGTGAGACGTGCAGCTCCAAGGAGTAGCCGTGGGTCATGTGTAGAGTTTGCCTTTTAAGGGAAGGTCCAGGGATGACACAATGCCCTTAAGGGAAGCTTGGCTACTTTTTACATATTTGTGATTGTACATCAATAGTTTATTTCTTTAGTTCACTATTGGTTATCCCTTATTTGAAGTTACATGAGGCATCTATTTTATCTTAAGTATATGCGTACAATGGGAAATGTTTAAAAGTGGATAGAAATATTTCTTAGTAAACTCAAATCTAATCAATGGAATTATGCTTGGGTCTCTGAAAGTGTAGTTCACTTATCAATTTATTCGATACTTATTGAGTCTCTGGTTTGTGTGATGGCTCCAGAAAAGATACAGTTTTTGCTCTTGAAAACTTAGATAACATATAGATTCACATAATAATAAAATTGTGTGATAAGAATAGATATTGTAAGAGATGCAAATGAATTTATGAGTTAAAAGGGGGAAAAGATTTTCTTCAGCTGGCCTCAACCTGAGGTTTGCCTAGAATTGCCAGGAGGGGAAATGTAATGGAAAAATATTTCAGACAGAGGGAACAGCATGAACAAAATATTTGGGGTAGAAAAGTTCAGAGCAGATTTGAAAATAATGTCCAGGTATGTCCAGAGTGGTTTCCTTAGAAAGTCCAAGCAGCTGAATTGGAGGGGTAAATAGGATTAACTGATGGAGAGTCTTAATCATCATTCACCAAAAATTGGGATTCATTTCAGAGGTAGTTGGGAGCTTCTGAAGTTTTTAAGAAAGGAAGTGAATGACCAGATTATAATCACAGTAGGTAATGTACTTTAATAGTGAAATTGGAGATAGTAGGAAAAAAGATTACTGAAAGTTATCGTAATACTGCAGATTACCAAGGCTAACTGATTAAAGAGACATAAAAGGACAATCGGCAGATTTGGTTGAGGAGAGGAGAGGAAAGGGAGGAGGAAAGATGACTCACGCTTTGACTCTGACTCATAAAGAGAATAATAACATCGTTAACAGGAAGGGTCAGGAGGAGGAGAAATTTGGGGATCATCAGTAGATAATACGAGGCTTTGAAAGCATTCCACTTATTCCACATTGATTAGGGTGATAATACTAGTAATTATTGAGCACTTATTTGCCAGGCCTATTCTGCATGTTTTACATGCATGGTCTCAGAGCAACTTCAGGGCTTTTTATGCCCAAGTTCAAGCTGCCTGTCTATGGCCGCATCAGGATCCAGTCCCCAGGAGCCTAAACCCAGAGTAGGATTTAAGCTCGATTAGAGTGCCTGTATTGAATAGGCTGGAAGGAAAGGGAGGGAGGGGGTAAGAGACAAGGAAAGACAAATGAAATGAAAGGAGGGGGGAGAGATCAGGGACATTTTGGGAATTCCCGGGGAAGATCACAGAGGACCAGACTTTCAGAAAACTGAAGGTGGGTGTTTCTGGAAAATTAAGAGAAGGCGATCTAAGAAAAGGCATTTATATTTAGTAGCTCAAACAGTATTGGTGGCCTTAAAAGCAGTTTCAGAAAAGTGGTGAAGTCTAAAGTCTGTTGGCAGAGGAGGAAGCAATCGATGAGGAAGTGGAAGCCACAGAGGTAGGCTTTGGGGAGAACTAGTACTGAATTCACTCAAAATAGACTTTGTAATATATAACCATGATTTTCCAACTGTAGCAGTTAATTGAATTGTAAAGATATAAAGTCATTTTGAAAAATAAAAATCTTCAGCCAATATACAGAACTAAGTTATTGTTGCTGGAGAGAAGGAAATATGGCCACAGCACCAGAGGGTAGAACTGCTGAGAAAAACTTTTTAAGACTGGAGGCATGCACTTGGGTGGCTCTCAGAAGGGGGACAGTTTAGGATGGAGGAGAGATCAGGCTCTTCCTGAGGAAGGAGAAGATAATGAGATGCAGCCCATACTGCAGACCTTAAACTAATAGACAACCAGAGATTTTCCTGGCAAAATGGGTTTATTCGGGAACAGCAAAGAATTACAGTTCAGGGCATTCCATGTAACAGCAACCAAGTGCAAGTCCCCAGAACAAAGGAAAGGAGACTTGATTTACAGAGGAATGAGAGAGTTTAGAAGGTTCAGAAAGGCTCTTGTAATCAAAGAGCCCACTGGAGGAATTTGGGAGTTTGAAATGTGGTGGCTTTCCATTGGCTGAATTGGAACCGTCTTTCCTTGGCTGAGAGGTGGTGCAGACAAAGATCCTCCTTCCTGCTGGAACAGTAGGATAAAACAAAAAAAAAAAATTCCCGATGGAGATGGAAACTACGTCTCTTAGAGGGCGAGAACTCTCCCTTCAGACACACAACTCCAATTTAAAGGAGGTTTCTGTTTATTAATCTTCGAAATAGATAAAGAGGTTTGGGTCCATAAGTGAGGACCTTTTTTCCTAGACTAGGAAGAAGTCAAAAAGAATGGCGAGGCAGTGCTTTTGAACCCCTAACCATAGCAAACAAGACCAGAGGCACTCACTCATATTTGATAATCTTGCCGTTTTCAGTAAATTTAGGAGGCAAGGTAATTAGTGACTGAGAGGGGTTCAGATTAGCAGCCCTGAGGAAGGTTGGCAACAGTTTCTGTAGGAATGCAGTGAAAAATCAGTTAAAGATAACTAAAAAGGTTGCCACACAGTATTGAGGTTCATAACAAGGTTAAACAGCATGAATTTTTAGTATAACTAGTTGCCAGGATTATGAAATTTTTTTTGCAGTGTTTAGTAGTCTGGCAGTAGAGAACACAGCTGGCAGGCTTTACAAAGGGTGAAGAAGCAGAGGATTCGAGTGAACCCATTTTAGAAATAACTACATGCTTAGGAGGGCAGGAGAGTGCCTTTTTTAAAGCGTCATGCCAGTTGGTTTGGGTGCAGGTTTTTCTGTGCAGACGTAGAGCCAAAAAAAAGAGCTAAGGAAAAAGGGGGAAGCAGAAGTATGGTAGTTAAGAGTGAGGCACCTGAAAGGGCTTAGTGCAGAAGAAATGCAGTCAGGGGATCAGTGTTTGAACAGGTACAACTGGCCGAGTTCAGGGAGGGGGGCTTCTACTGATTGACTGTGAGGAACTGATGTGAGGATGTTAGAAATAGAAAAAATAAAGGTATTTAAGTGATCAAGGACTCTGGCAGTGGGTGTGGCAGGATAGAGGAGCCGCAGTCCAGATAAAAATCCAGAAACGATCATCAACTAATGCCCAGGATATGGACCAAAAACCAAGAAATAAAAAATGAAAAGAAAGAGAGAGAGAAATGCTTATAAATAAATTGTAGAGACTGAAAAGGTAGGTAATTACTGAATTGTAGTATTAGGTGATTTAAAAAATAACCATGGACCTCTCACCACAGCTGTGGCATGTTAGAGAAATGTTGACAAGAAGGCTTAATTTTTCAGATGATATATGTGCAATCAGATGTGAAATTTTAATGCTCCTGCTCTTCAGTAGTGTACATACTACCTCTAGTGTACATTACTTCTAGTGTACATTAAATGCAAATTATAGTTAAATTTAACATATTTTTATTGCTGGGCCCTATATTGTTGAACTCATATCTATTTTAGCCATATAGCATTTAGATGTTTCCAAAAATTCAAGAAAGGCAAAATGTTATTTCTGTTATTTGCATGATAACTATTTCTAAAAGCATTTGTATTTTACGAAATATGTTAAAAAGTCCTATAGATGTATAGCAGAACCTGACAAATCCTGCATCCAGTTTCTGTTCTGTTACCAACTTTCAATGTGAATTTGAACAAATTACTTAATATTCTAGTACCAGATTTACTCATCAATAGCATAGATATTATGATATATAATAGTGATTTTCTTTTTTAAATCTTTGCTTGTTTTTTAGTTTTTCATTTACAGTTGACATTCAACATTATATTAGTTTCAAGTATATGGCATAGTAGGTATACATTTATACAACTTACAAAGTAGTCCCGTGTAAGTCTAGCACACATCTGGCACCAGTTATAGTTATTATAGTAGTATTGACTATATTCCCTGTGTGGTACTTTACATCCCTGGAACTGTGTTGTAACCGTCAATTTGCAATTGTTAATCCCCTCACCTTTTTTCACCCATCCTGCAAACCCCCTCCCATTTAGGAACCATCATTTTGTTTTCTGAATCAATGAGTATTTCTATTTTGTTTATTTATTTTGTTTACTATGTTCCACATAAAAGTAAAATCACTTGGTATTTATCTTTCTCTTTCTGACATATTTCACCTAACATAATGCCCTCTAGGTCCATCCATATTGTTGCAAATGGTAAGATCACATTCCTTTTTATGGCCGAGTAATATTCCACTGTAGGTGTGTATTACATATTCTTTATCCAGTCATCTGTCGATGAACACTTAGGTAGTTTACATATCTTGGCTCTTGTAAATAGTGCTGTAGTGAACATAGAGATGCACGTATCTTTTTGAATTAGTGTTTTTAATTTCTTCAAAGAAATACCCAGAAATTGAGTTGCTGGATCATAAGGTAGTTGTATTTTTAATTTTTTTGAGTAACCTCCTATTTTAACTGTACCCATTTGCAAGCCCACCAACAGTGCACAAGGGTTCCCTTTTCTGTACATCTTTGCTGACACTTGTTGTTTGTTAATTTGTTGGTGATAACCATTGTGACAGGTCTGACATGACATCTCCTGGGGTTTTAATTTGCATTTTCCTGATGATCAGTGACACTGAGCAGCAGCTTTTCATATGTCTGTGGCCATCTCTATGTCCACTTTGGGAAAAGGTCTGTTCTGGTCCTCTGTGCATTTTTTAATCAGATGGTTTGGCTTTTTTTTTTTTTTTTTGGTGTTAAATTATATGAGTTCTTTATATATTTTGGATATTAACTCTTTATCAGATGTATTTGGTGAATATCTTAATATCTTCTCCCATTCTGTAGGTTTTCATTTTGTTTTGTCAATGAGTTGTGGGGGTTTTTTTTGGTGGTTGTTGTTGTTTCGGGGTTGTTGGGTGTTTTTGTTTTTTGTTTTTTGTTTTTTTGCACTGTATGAAACTTTTTGGTTTGATGTAGTCCCATTTGTTTATTCTGTTGATTTCCTTGCCCGGGGAGATACAAGTTCTGTCCAGAACATGGTACCATTACATGGTATCCAGCCATGTAATATGAAAAATAGAGACATTTACTTAAGAAGATACAAGATTAAGAAACACTGTACATACGACAATGATACTCCAGTCCCCTTCAAAGTAGGCATCTTAGGACCTTAGATAGTTCTCACAGTCACCATCATCTGCCCCGCCGTATTTTCCTGAATCTCATCAGTGGTCTGAAATCTTTTCCCTTTTGAAGATGATTTTAGTTTTGGGGAAAAACCAGAAGTCACAGTGTGCCAAATATGAGCTGTACAGGGGCTGTCACCTGGGTGATTTGACATTTCACCAAAAAACTGTGCGTGAGACATGATGCATGAGTGAGCATATTGCTGTGATGAAGCTGCCAATCACCAGTTCCCCATAGCTGCACCTTCTGAATCATCCAAATCGTTTCTGCGGAGGAATGTTGAAGCTTACCATAAAATTTGATGCAGATTCTTTGCTCTGCTCACTCGGTCATTTTGAATGGAACGGCCACAGAGTACGCATGTGCACTGCAGCCCACTCTCCTTGGCTGCCAGGTTACATTAATGTTGCACAAACCATTCTCATTATATTAACAATAGCTGTATTTTTTCTACACAGACCTCATATATCCAAAAAAAAAAATTACTAAAAGCAATATCAAAGAGTTTACTGCCTGTGTTTGTTTCTAGGAGTTTTATGGTTTCTGGTCTTACATATAAGGCTTTAATCCATTTTGAGTTTATTCTTGGGTATAGTGTAAGAAGGTGGTCTGGTTTTACTTTTTTGCACATATCTGTTCAGCTTTCCAAGCATCATTACTTGAAGAGTCTGTCTTTATCCCATTCTATATGCTTGCCTCCTATTATAGATTAATTCAATATATAGGCATCATTTATTTATGGGCTCTCTATTCTGTCCTGTTCACCTGTGTGTCTGGTTTTATGCCAGTATCATGCTGTTTTGATTACTGTAATATTGTAGTATAGTTTGATATCAGGTACTGTGATACCTCCAACTTTGTTCTTTTTCAAGATTGCTATGGCTATTGGAGTCGTTTGTGGTTTCATATAAATTTTAGGATTATTTGTTCTAGTTCTGTGAAAAATACCATTAATATTTTGATAGGGCATGCATTGAACATATGGATTGCTCTGGGTAGTATGGACATTTTAACAATATTTATTCTTATTTGTATCTTCCTCAATTTCTTTCTTAAGTGTCTTATAACTTTCTGAGTATAGGTCTTTTACAGTTAAATTTATTCCTAGGTATTTTTTATGCGATTGTAAATGGGGTTGTTTTCTTAATTCCACTTTCTAATAGTTTATTATTGGTATATAAAGATGTAACTGATTTTTATATTAATTTCATATCCAGCTACTTTACCGATTTTATTTATCAATTCTAATATATTAGTGTGGGAATAATTAGGGTTTTCTATGAATAATAATCACGTCATCTGCAACTGACAGTTTTACTTCTTTCTTTTCACCTTGGATCGCTTTTATTTTATCTTATTGTTTTGATTGCTATGACAAGTTCTTCCAGCACTCTGTTGCATGAAAGTGGTTAAAGTGGGCACCCTTGTCTTGTTCCTCATCTTAAGGAATACACTTAGCTTGTTACCATTGGGTATGATGTTAACTGTGGGTTTGTCATAAATGGACTCTATTATTTTGAGATATTTTCCCTCTAATACCACTTTGCTGAGAGTTTTTATCATAAGTGGATGCTGGATTTTGTCAAATGTTTTTTTCTGTACGTATTGATATGGTAAGATTTTTATCTTTCGTTTTGTTTACGTGGTGTATCACATTAATTGGTTTGTAGATATTGAACCAACCTTGCATCCCAGAATAAATCCCACTTGATCATGGTGTATGGTCTTTTTAATGTGTTGCTGAATTCATTTGCTAATATTTCGTTGGCTATTTTTGCATCTATGTTCATCAGGGATATTGGCATATAATTTTTTTTGTAATGTCTTTGTCTGGCTTTGGAATGAGGGTATGCTGGCCTCATAAAATAAGCTTGGGAGCATTCCCTCCTCAACTTTTTATAATAATTTTATAATAGTTTTAGAAGGATAGGTGTTCATTCTTTTGAATTATTGGTAAACTTCGCCTGGGAAGCCATTTGGTTCAAGACTTTCATTTGTTGGGAATTTTTCATTTGTTGGGATTACTGATTATATTTTGTTAGTAGTTATCGATCTGTTCAGATTTTCTGTTTCTTCTTCACTCTCTTTTGGAAGATACAGCAGTGATCTTCTAACTCTAGCAGTTAAGGCATTTTGAAAATAATTGAGAATCAATAAAAGGACTATATTGACAGTTTCAATTGAAATAAGTACTGGACTTAGTTCAACTTCCATTGTTTTAAAAGGTTGGTTTTAATTATTGGTATTCTATCATAACATGAACATAAAATCCTCTTACATAAGTATGACAGAGGATTTAGTCCGATGATGAAATGTTTTTTTTAGCAAGTATAGCAAAGGAAAGTAGACACTTACAATGGGACCATGTGTTCTAAATTCAGGATTATGGGCGGCCTAGAAGAGTCTGGGGAAAACTACAGGGAAGGAGTGTATCTGTTTGGGTCATGAGCCCCGCTCTTCCTCTACAAGGCCTCTAGCTCTCTGTTCGTTCTACTAAAAGGGATGCTCTGGGCTTTGTTGTAACTCTGCAGTTCTCTTGATGTAAAAGAAATCGTATCAAAATGTGTTCTATTACTGTTTTTCTATTATTATTCTTGTAGCATATGAAATCTGTGAGTTAGCAATTATGTTTCTAAAAAATAACACTTTAATATCCCATAATGAAGTAGAAACTATAAGGGAAAGCTGGATAATTAACAGGTATTTAGCAGACCTTATGGAAAAATTGATTTGGTGTTATCTGTAATGGTAGGTAGGTAGGTAGGTAGGTAGGAAGGTAGATGATAGTCAGATGGAAGGGAGGAAAGGAGGGAGGGAGGAAGGAAGGAAGGAAGGAAGGAAGGAAGGAAGGAAGGGAGGAAGGGAGGAAGGAAACCAAAAGAGGTTGTTAATGTTCTTGGAGGAAAATGACTCACATTCAATTTTAATAGGATAAAATGCATAGTCAGTTGAAGTAACTTCCACGGAGTCGATGCTTTGATCCTTTGACATTGTGGGCAGCCTTAGGACATGTGTTCTCCCCAGAAGTGGGAGCTACGTGCCTGGGGTGATGTCACCAGTGACTGCTAATCACCACAGGGTAAACAAACATCGGCAGGAAATAAATGTGGGTAGGGCAAGCATGCCTTCCTTCTAGAAAAGTATCATGCCTTTCAACGTCAGTGGTTTGTTTGTTATTTTTTTTTCCTAAGGGAAGAAAGGGGATGGAGCATAGCTGCTGCCTTCTGTCACAGAAACCTTTCATTACAGAGGCAGTGTCTGTCCTTGACAAATAGGATTTCCTTGTTGGCAACCTCTGGAACATTGAGAAGTAAGGGGCTCTTGACTCCTGCTGTGGTTATTGGTTGCTTTCCCCCAACTGACAAGCTTGTCTGTGGAACTGCTAAGAAGAAAGTTTCAAGTTACCAAAATTGAGCAAACCCACTGAGGAGCAGGAGCAGCCTCAGGAGGAGGAGGAGGGGGAGAAGGAGGAGGAAGAGGAGGAGGAGCAGCAGGAGCTGCAAAAGAAGCAGAGCCTTTAAGCATTGCAGAAGCTGCTCCTCTGATTGGCTGGATGGTTCAGCTGCTTCTTGGAACAAAAGGTCAAAGTGGACTGCAGTGTAAATGTAGAGAGGCAGTCAATAAAATTGCATTGCTTGAAGAAGTTTGGAGGCCGAGAGCAGCAGTACACAGGCTAACTGCAGAGCAAGTAGCTTCAGCCGTGAGGTGCAGCCTCCCTTCCCAAGCCCAGCTTGGCCACTGTGAGAAGACGTTCACTCTACAGACGACCAAACTTAGCACTTGGCGTGGAAGAGAGAGTTGTGAGGGTCCCTTGAAAATTTATGTTCAAGAATGGCTTGTGAAATCATGCCTCTGCAAAGGTAGTATTCTTTCCTGTTTGTTTTGTTTTATTCTGTTCTGTATTTTCTGAGTAGTATACAACCATATAACTTAGCCAGTACCTGGCATCTTTTAGTAACATTCTGCAAACTCTGGGGAGTTCACAGTACACAATGCTCTTCATTAGAAACAGACAAATGTTAATATTGTACGGCTTCTTTTACTGACACTTATGCCCAATTTCTTATCTTATTCACTTGATTATTATGTTCAGTTTTTTTTCCTTGAACAAAAATAAATGTAAGGAAATATCTTTGAAATTTAAAGAAACCCAGAAACTAAAGATATATTGAGCAGATTTATAATAAAGCTGAATTAGCTTCTTAGCAATGTTGTGATGCTGTGGTAGTAAGCTCCAAACTCATTTTAAAGAATGTTAATAGGCTAAAGACCTTTTAAAAATGCACGTTAAGATCCCTCCCTTCTAGAGTTCAGGTCTAGACAAAGATTTTCTACCAGTAAGAACACTGTAATACATGAAAATAAATGTTTAGGATAATATTTCCCTATGAATAATCATAGATGGATTTATTAAACAAATGACACCTCTTAAAAAATAGCTGTGTAAGAACACTTGAGCACAGGGCTGTGTTTCGTCCCTTAATGATTGTAATGAATTATGGAGGGCAGAGTGGAGCAGAGAAAGGTAAATTTAAACAAAGGGGGTTGTTAGAAAGAACACAGCCGTTGAACTACTAAGTGAATGAGGTGTCCGGGAAGGTTAGAGCTGGAAGTCACCTGTGTGAGGACCGGGTCTAATCTTTCAGTCTCAACAGGAAAACTGAGGCATGGAGGAAGCCTCAGAGTTGCACAGGGTCATGGTTTATGTTTTTAAAGTGATTTTTGTCCACTGTATTTCAACTTTGCTTTACATGCAGTGGCATTTAATCGCACATAAATGCTCCCTTTAAGAAAACAATAGAGGGTTTTATTAGTGAAAATTATTTTTTAAATGAAATAATAAATACAGGTTATGTGATATTTTAAAAATCAGGACAAAAATGAATTTCATTTTTAAAATCATGCCATCGGTATTTTACTGAATATTCATGTTTTAGTGATTAAAATAAGGTAAACAAAAATTGTGTTTGTTTGCAAAATGGTTTCTACAGATGTATACTGCAGGATAACCCAGTGTAGCTGTTTTTCTGTGACTGTGATGACAGATGCACTGCAATGGGAGCCTGATGGGTGTCCCAAGAAATTCTTCTTTAAAAAAATTGACCCAAGGGGGCAGAAAGTGGTTTTATATAGTGGACAGATCTGAAATTTTTCCATATTAACTCAATGAAACGTCCACATGCTTGAAACTTTCAAGAGACTAAAACTAATGTACACTTTCTGGGGTTCATTTGGTTTCCAACTTTAAAGTTGGGGACTTGTTTTTCTTATAATGACATCAGTTCTTAAGGGTCTTAAACACATCCTGTGTAAGAATATTGGCTATTACTGAACTCTACAATAAGCTACCTGATGATATGATAACTGTTAAGAAGCAAATAGCTCTTTGTACTGCTAAAACGTTCAGGGAGTTAAGTTGATAAAAGCTAAAATAGAATCAGCATAATTTCTTCCAAAATTATCTTTGCATTATTAGACCTTATCAATAAACCTGTGTAAGAGGAATAATTTGAAGTTGCATTCAAAAATGCTGATCAGCAAATTCACTGTTTGCCTGCCTCTGAGTTCAATTTGATCAGCAAATTCACTGTTTGCCTGCCTCTGAGTTCAATTTGATTGATTACCCTGCAGTCTTCATTTCTGGTCTCTGCCTGCCTTTGATTATAAACCTCCTGAAGGCAAGGATCAGGTTTGTGTGGTTCTCTTCCTTAAGGATCTCTTGTGAATTTAAGTGCTTATGCAGAAAACTCTCCTGTTCCCGGTTGAGTATCCTTGGCTGAAGATCGCTGTGACTCTGGGGATGAGGGTTGTTGCCAGCCACCCGCACTGTTGTGCTGCCTGAAACAGGAAGGTTGCAGAGCCTGGTGGTGCGCCTGCTCTCTGACGGGAGGACAGCCTAGAGGGACTAGGACAGAGTTAAAAGTGGACGAGTGAGTAGAACAACAGCATTAGATCCCAGAGGAAGAAATTTATACTCACTGCTTGTACTGAGCAAAGAGGCCAGTGCTTCTCATACTTTAGGCACATGAGAATTACCTGGGGAGCTTCTTTTTCAAATTACCTTCACCCTGCTGCACTCCTTCCCTGAATTTACTGAATCTGAATCTGGATGTGACAGGGAAATTATCTACATTTTAACAAGCTTCCTAAAAGCAAATCTGATAAAAATGGCATACACATTCAGAGAAACATTGATCTAACCTCTGGTTAATGATCATAGCTGGTCTAAAGCCACCGATAGCAGGTATAGGTAAGAATCTAACACTACACTACTCAACATCCCCAAATAGCCTACTGAGTGTAGTGACCTTCTAAGGTGTCAGTTGTTTCTTTTTTCATAATTGATGCTTTTACTTACTAAGCTGGTGAGTGTTACCTATAAAAACAAACCATGCTGAGAATGTTGCTTAACGTTTTTCTCTAAGACTATTCTGCACTACAGGTGCAGAATACTAAGGTAATTAAGACGCAGACCCTGTTTCAAAGAGGCCCCATGCTAGTCAGGATGCAGACACACTCCCAGACAGTCACAACACACGTGGTGGACAGTATGATTACCATAATAATAGAGGTGTGCCAATGCGAATGACATTGCCCAGTGTTTTATTTAACCTCATATCAGCTTATGATCTTTTGGAAGGCATCTTTATGCCCTGATGTCTACTTATTTCCGTGAGTGACTTTTTAGCCCCTCTTAGCATGTTATGAAAGTATGTAGAAGATAAATTTGTTACTACTCATCTGCAGCTAAGATGAGGATAACAGACGAGGTCGAAAGCTAAGCATGAAATAAAATACTTTGGTTCCCTTTAATGTATTTCACTCTCTGTTTGTTACTTGATGTAATTTTCAGGCTTTCCAGCATGGAGTTGACTAAGAAACTCATGATCTTTAGAAAAAAACCACAGAAGCTGAATGCTTAAAATGTGACTCTCTGTAGAATGAAGAACTCAGTTCCTACACTTCACTTCAAATGACTTAAAGATGTGGTCTTATTACATATCTAGGGAGGTGGTTAAATGATCCCAATTATTTTTAAATACTACAATATTTACATGTATTTCTTATACTTAATTTTAAAACTCAATACATTGTATAACATTGTATGGATATTCTTACCATCTGAAAAAGCTCCCCAAAAGAAATAAAATAATTCAGAAATAAATGGAGAAACTATATTAAGAATTGAAATAAAAGTTTTTTCAGGTGACTAAATATACCTTCTGTCACAAATAAGATGGTATGTTTTATCAGATTCCACGCTTATACCTCAAGCTCCTTGTGTGATTCATATTCCATTGGGCTTTTTCCTTGTATATTGTGGATCCGTAGGAAAAGATCTTTATATACAGCCCCTTACTCTATGTCTATGACAAAACACTCAACTTTCACAGCAGTATTTTGATTTGCTCGATTAACTTTCTAATACCCCTTAACTCAGTTTATATCCACAAAGAATAATGATGGAAGATTAAGTTAATATCACTGGTGATTAATTTAGGTTCCTTTAGTTTTGTTGCATTATCATCTACTTTCATGTGTTGGCATCTTGTTCTTTCTTTGGTTTATTTACCAAAGTGGGGAGCTGAGATTAGTAATGTGTATGTAATTCTCTTTTTTATTGCTTCATTGAGAAAATTATATTTAATATGTGTTAATGAATACTTATTTTGTGATGGTGCAGTGCATCATAATTCCATATTGCAGTGGCTCTTTCAAGAAGACTCATAGCAACAGGATTAATTAGCACTTATTATTGATCCAGCACGGGGAAATTCCACTAAAATTTCTTACAGCAGAATTCCTCTGGTCCTTCCATGTATTGGTTTTTAGAAAATCTTTTTGTAAACAAGGTAATCATTGATAACATGGGGACAACATGGGAGTTAACTAGGGAAGAACCCAGTAATAATGCTCCTGCTCGTGTGTGTCCTGTGTGGTGTTAGAGAGCCCTCTGCTGCCTGTGGTGTTGAAACCTTCAGCTAATTTATCTATAAACTCATCATGTGCCTGACTCATTACCATTTTGATAACACTTCTTGGGCTCCCCACTCCCCCTCCACAAACACATTCTAAAAGGGAGTAAAAGCAGCCTCCCTTCAAATGTAGGTTAACCCTTATGAGGCCGTGTCACGCACGTAGACTTTGTCACTTATATGGTCAACTTTTGACAGTTACACAAATGCACTGAGAACAAATAAGATCTCCAGAACTCCACTCTCATATGATGGTTACGGTACCTCTGGGGTCTATATATTTGCTTATTACTCCAGATAAGAAGATAGCATGAACTAAGGCGAGGATATTTTTCAGTTTTACAGAGCTCATGCTGTCTAAACCATTGGGAAAGCAGAGGTATTAGGTACTCCGCACAAAACAGTGGGGAAAGCAGTGGAAAGGTAGGAGGGAACTTGCCGTGAAAACCCGTATCCAGACACTGACTGCCCATGCGAATTTGGGCAGGTCGTCTTCCTCATCAGTAAAAGGGGGCAATAAAACTCGGAACAGTTACTTATGGGGAAAACTTTGTAATTAAAGAGTAGGATAGTTCTTTGTAAAAGATAAAACTACTCGGACATAAAGAGTAGAATGTTGCTTTTCTTTTGATTTTGCTATTCTTACACTCGCGGTACCTTTCAGTTCCTTGAACGCAGTGGTACTTAGCACAGTTAGTGAGGCTCTGACGTTGCATTCCGTTTTATCGGATAAATGTTGGAAAGTGACCTGAAGAAAGCACCACTGGAAGCACCTTGGAATCAAATTTCCTGAAACTCTCAAAACTTTTTACCTTATTTTTTCCTATGACACTTATATGTTAATTTGATGATCAGAATGAATTGCCAAACTAACCATTTGTACTGTTTAAAACCTTTTTAAAGCACTGTTTATTCTTTCCTTAAGAAGAACCGGAAATAACATTTTGGCAATGGCTTTATTGAGATATAATTCATATACTACGTAACTGACCTGAAGTGCACAAGTCAATGATTTTTAGTATATTCACAAGGTTGTACACCCATCACTACAATCAATTCTGGAATATTTTTGTCACCCAAAGAGAAACACTGTGCTCTGTAGTTATGAACCTCTGCTGTGCACTGAATGTCCCTGTGCCCCTGGAATACATATGTTGAAGCTCCAGTCCCCAGTGTGATGGCATTTGGAGGGAAGACCTTTGGGAGGTGATTAGGTTTGGATGAGTTCATGGAGATGTAGCTCCCATGACAGGACTGGTGTCCTAATGAAGGGACCAGAGTGCACTCTCGCCCTCCCCACCCTCCCAACCAACTGCTTGGGGACACAGCGCTAAGACAGTCATCTGTGTGCCAGAGAAGCTCGCACCAGAACCTGACAGTGCTGGAACCCTGATCTCAGAAGTACAGTCTCCAGAACTGTGAGAATAAATGTTGCTGTTGTAAAACCACCCAATATGTGCCATCTTGTTATAGCAGCCCAAACTAACTAAACAACCACAGTCCCCCGTCCCAGCTCTAGGCAACTACTTTCTGTCTCTATTGATTTGCCCGTCTGGACTCCACATTACAACCCTTGTACAGATCAACACGAAGTCAGATGTGGAAACGGACTTTAGTTCTTGAGTAAGAAAGAAGTGTGAATGGGAAATAGTAGAGACAGAGGTGATAAAAACAAAGTAGTAGGAAGCCCTAGAAGTTGATTTTTTTAAAGTAAGGTATCCAAGTGAAGAAATCAAAATACTGGGCAGGCAGAGGGCAGAGACACAGGGTTCATTTTATAAAAACTTTAAAGTTTGGGGTCAGGAAAACATGGTATCTTGTCATCAAACACAAGAATAAAGGTCAGAAAATTTGAATTTAGTCAAAATTAAAACAAACTGAACTGCTTCACTCAGATCATATTGAATTGTACTAAAATGCTAGAAAAAGACAACTATACTTGAACAACAATAAAAAATGACATTTAAAAAAAGAAGAAAAGTATAAGATTATAGACACATCAGTATTTTGCTGCCAGCAAAATGATTATGGAAAGAAATGTTACTTCATTGCTTGGGTTAAAATAGCCCCCAAAACTTAAGAATTGAAAGCCAGCCAGAGTGGACCATTGATATGCCGTGCTGTGACCCCCTTCATTTCCAAACACTTCACTTTGCAAAAACACCAGCCCCTGCCTGCTCCTTCCATCCTTTCCTCCCTCCTCTCCCTGCTCTCCCTTCCCTTCTCCTCAGCTAGTGCCACTTCCTGGCTTATAGCTGGTAATGCACTGTCTCAAGCCTTCACACATTCTCTTATTGAAGAGTTCTCCTGTCCATTACCTGTCTCCTAAAAATGCCCGTGTGGCTTTCAAAACTGACTGCCAGTATCAGCCATGCCACCTAACCCGCCAGACTTCATGTTGAAGACCTAGAGCTCTGTGCTCTGCCTCGCTCTGTGGCCTTCAGCCAGTTCAGTAACCTTTCTAAGACTTGTATTTCTTATCTGAAAAATCTGGCTAGTAACACTTCCTTACGGGGCTGTCTTTGAGGAATGCATGACAAAATGTGTATGATGCTCTTGACCCAAAGCCTGGCTTGTTATGGTGAGTCCTCGGTACGTGGTGTTCCTTTTTCTTAATATCATTCCCTTTTAAAGTTACTGATTATTATCAAATTTCAAATTGCTGTTTCTTCCTGGCCTATAAATTCTGTGAGGGTTGGGACCATATCGTATTGACCTGTGTATCTCTCCAGCACCTATCATAGCTCTGATAAGGAGCAGACACTCAGAAAACTCTGAGCACTTGAGTGTGGTTAGGGACGCTCTCAAAGCTGGAGTGTGGGTACACATCAAGCCTTCATACTCCTAAGAAGGCTCATCATCCTAAGAACCAGTGTAAAATCATGATGATGTAGAAACAAGGCCTTGACTCATTTTTTTGTGCAGAGGCCTCACTGGCAGTGGGACAGTTCATTAGCAGGAAGATGCCAGGATAATTTACATTGTTTTCTGTGCAATTTGTCTCCCTCAAGAAATGCACATTCAGAGTTAACAGTTTGGGAAATTGTATCAATTAATAATGGTTTGCTATGTTAGCAAATCATGAAAAATATTGTATTTAAGGATCATTAAAAGGAGTTAATAAAAATTATTTGCTATTGCCTTCTTCCTTCTACATGTATCCCCATTTCTTTTTATTTTTGTTTCAGCAACTAAAGATTAGCAACTATTTTGACTTACTAATTTTCTAAAAATATTTTCTCATCAACCAGTAACAGCCCCTGTAAAAGTAAGTTGTACATTCCAAATCACTGCCTCCCTATGGCAATCTTCATATGTCAATAATAATAAATGTCACTTTTCTGAGCAAGCATCTCAAAGACAAATGAAAGATTTCTGCTGCCTTGGTAATAGTTTTGTGACTGAACCAAAAATTTTGAGCCCCAAACAAACTTTGGGTTTGCAGTGAAGTAAAATGATTTTCTTTTCCTGCTCTGAAGCCAGAACAAACAGATGCAGTTTGTGGCAAGGACATATTCAAACATGACCTTGCCTGGACACGCCCTCTCCTGCACACCACAGCAAGCATGGTGTCCACATTGCTGGCGCAGTGGCAGAACTCACACTCCTAATTGTGTAGTCGAAGAAAAGAAAAAAAATTAAGTAAAAATGGGAGAAATCCTATGGCACAGATGAAATTTCATTATTTTGAGTAGAAGGGAACAAGATAACTTAAAATAATCAACATACAGGATATCTGAGAATGCTTCCAATGGAAAAATAATTTTACAAATTATAAAATATATATTTTCAAAATATTTAATCAAACAGTATTACTATCCCTCAGCAAAGTGTTAATGATGCTGGTTTTATTCAATAGCCATTCACTGAGCACCTGGCACATTCTAGGTGCCTTTCTAGGTGCTGGAGGTACAAAGGGAAAGACAGATCCAGGGGGCAAGGGCTGAGAGAAGCATTTACTGGGCAGAGAGACATGAAGGAGGCATTTAAGACAGAGGGAACAGCGTGTACAATGGGGAGAATTACAAACGTGTACCGAAAGGTCTAGAGAGGAATGTTGGGCTCAGATGGGGAGACACCTTGTATGCCAGGTTTAGACGTACAGATTTTACCCCAGAGGTAGTATGGAAGCAGGGCAGGCTTTTAACATGTGGAGGGTGAGTCTGGTGAGAGTCGTAAAGATAAAGTGGTGTGGGTAGCAGGGAAAGAGAGAGTTGCCCCTATGAAAGACAAAGGCAGTGGAAATGGGGAGGGAAGAGCTGATTTAAGCGACCTGTCTTTTTTGAGAGAGAATCAATATAATTTAGTGGTTTACCAGATGTGGAAGTAAGAGGTAAACCTCTTTAAGGGGAGCATTTGGTTTATGAACATGACTTAAATATAACAGGAATGAAGAGTCTGTTCTGTAACTCTAAGCATGTGTCCAGCCAGGATCTACCTATGGAGCGTGATCCTCAGGAACCCCACTGTGAACTTCTTGGCTGGGTCGTTCAACCAGGAGGTACTTATGGTTCACTTTTGACCTGCTAACTGTGTGGAGAGACACAAAAGAAGTAGAAGATAAAGTACCCCAGCCCCTCCCCGCTAAGAACAACAACTCCCCTCCTGCACACAGCCCCACCCCCTCCTATTTCTAAAAGATCTAAAGCTGTCAATCAAAAGGTCAAACGAAACAATTTAGCACAAAATTGAAATAGAATGATATATTCCTTTCAATCTAAAAGACAGAACACAGGTGACAAAGAATGCCACAGTCATCGAGTAAGGAGGAATCAAAAGACAACATGTATCACCGCATCTTTTTCTTGACGCCATCCTGTTTTACAGCCTAAAGATAAATATTTGAAAGAGACTCTGTTAGCTCCCCATGGCCTTCCAAAACTACATCCTCTGCCCACTGCTGAGCATGTCTGCACCCACTTCCTCTCTATGCTTTGCCATCCACACTCAACACAATCTGTTCTTGGGCCCAGAGCTGATTCTGGAAGTGGGGCAGAGATGGAAGTGGTGTTTCTCTCTGTCCTGTGGGATTTTAGTTCAAAAATATCAATGGAGTATGTGTTATATACATCAAGCAGGGGACAAGTGTATTTGGCATAGTGTTTCAGAACAGTGTTTTTCAGCGTGGATCATAAAACTAAGTTAGCAGGTCATGACATGTATTTTATATAATTATACATAAAATATAACAAAATAGAAGGTGTCCAAAGTAAGAATAACTTTATGAAATTTGTGTCCGTTTTATGTGTATTTGTAATCTCATGATGTAAAGTATATTTCTGACTGGATTATGGCCAAAAGTTTTTTTAACTATTGTATCTGGACTACTTATTGAAGTTTAGTCATTTGAATGAGAGGTTAGCACAGGCCTGGAAATCAAACCCCATGCAGTATGGGAACTTGATTCTACTTGTAACATTCCTATAAGTGAATTTTTAGAGCACAACCTTTTTGTAAGATGGAGATACCTGCATTAGGTTCCTATTTCTAAATTTAGAGAGAAATTCGCAGATATATTAGTTTCCTTGGGCTACTCTAACAAATACCACAAAAGGGGGGACTTGGAAGAACGGAAGTTTGTCTGGGGGTCGGCAGTCCCAAATCAACATGATGGCAGGGCCATGCTCCCTTGGAAGGCGCTGGGCAATCTGTTCCAGGCCTCTCGCCAGCTTCCGCTAGTTCCTTGGCTTGTGACAGCAGCCGAACTCAATGTCCACATGGCGTTCTCTCTGTGTGCCTGTCCGTCTCTGTATCCAAATTTTCTCTTTTCATAAGGATACCACTCTAATAACTTCATTTTGACTGGTTCACTTTTGTAAAATCCCTATTTCCAAATAAGGTCACTTTTGGATGTGCCGGCGGTTAAGGCAACAGCATATCTTTTTGAAGGGACATGATTAAACCCAAAATGATATATTTCAAATTTCTGCTAGGCACTCAAGAAATTGGTGAGGGAAAAGATAGAAAGTGGTAGAAATATTTTTCTGTCTTATCGAGGGGAAAAGTTCTAAATTTTTAGAAATCTTGTTTTGTCTCCAAAATAATACCACTTAGTGTTAGCTGAATATGCATGTTCTGTGAATATTAACAGCTTCAGCTCTTTACATTTACCCTTTAATCAGGAAAATCCATTTGCTTTTGAACTTCAATAATTTTTTCTTTTTCCTACTGGCTACTTGTTGCATTTTTAATCACAACATACAAATAATGAAACGGCAAATGAAACTGCTTGGGTTTACAATACGGAAGGATATATACATCTACAAAATATCCCCCAAATTACAGCAGCAAACGCTTAGCTGTGATTCAGTCTGAAAACTTTCACATTTGTTTTCCAAAAAGAACAGGGAGATTGTGTTTTCCATATTGCCCGAAGGGGCCAAACCAAAACCCCTGAGCAGCAGAACACTGGCAGCTACCTCACTCCCCAACTGGCCTTGCCTGAGACTGTGCATACATCAAAGATGCTCCAGAAGGTGTGGCCCTTCATGTTTTGGAGGGAAAGGAAGGAAAGAAAATGTGTAACACTCAGCTGCTCATGCTCTAAGAAAATTCTTCGTAGCGCATTCTGTTGCAACGTGAGGAAAAAACCTGAATTCCATGAAAATGTTTATTTAATGATTTTAATTTTATCTTTTCACTTGTCCTTCACTTCCTCTTTCTCTTTTGCTTTGTTTTCTTTTTAAGCCCCCATAGATGGTTTTCCCAGTTTCTTCAATAAATGGAACCTAATCCTTAGCATTTACTTATTTTCCTGTCCTCAGGGAACACAAATATTTCTTCTAACTCAAATCACTTGAAAATATATTTAAAGTGTGTTACTAAATATACAGATTATGTTAATTATTTTGGTAGAAAGCCACACCAACCAATTAGAAGGTGGACTAATTGGAATGTTTCAAAGAGAATTGAATGGACTGATGGTTTGATCCAGTAATTGAAAGTCCAGTCTGAGTACCTCACTCTGGGAATTGTCCCAATAGTATTTGGTTTTTCTTAGACATACAAAACACCATGATTTTCATGATTTCAGTTAGCTGCTCTAATTAAATTGATCAGCATTGCATTCTGTGGCTTTAGTTTAGAAATTACTGCAGCTTGTGAAGATTCTAAGTCTGCATTTACCAGCGTTGCACCATGTTGAAAAACACATTAGGACCCCGCTAAAACCCTGATGTCTGTGGTATCCATCATTCTCCTTTGTAGCTTCTTAGGTTTGGACTCTTTGACCAGTGTTTTCCCCACAGGCGGTGCTGGTAGAATTGATGCCACATGTCTGAGAAGGTTAGGCACCTGAGTGCCTGACACACATGAGTTGATTGCCCGAATCTCTCCATGTATGTTTAAGTGGGTTTTTTTTTAAGAAGCAAATTAATTAGCTGCTTAAGCTTGGCCATTATTCAGAGTCAGCAAACATAAATAATTAAAACCTAACGTTTACACTGGTATCCATAGAGGAAACTGAATGAACTTCAAGTCATTACAGTTTGTCATTGGCACACTCCTTCATTCATATTACGTGTGCTTATTTTTAAAAATTAAAAGTGAATCAGAATTAAGTCTCAATTTAAAATTTAGGCAAAAAATGACATTTTATACCATTGGACATGCCTGCGAGAGTGACACAAAACCCAAAATCGGCCTAAATATCCTCTGTAAATAGGTGTCTGGGGGCTGTAATAATAGCACCGTACCCACTTTGCTCAGATGTAGAAATGGTCATCTTTTCAAATGTTTTGCATTCTGATGTGTACATTTTGTAGATAAGTTTATTTTCTCAATTCTATTTGGTAGAATTGCCCTTGGCCATTTTTCCTTAACATTGCTTTTAAAATCAGTGTTTTAAATTGATTTTTAGAATTAATTGATTTAATCCATTTGAAATCAATGGTTTAGTTTCAGAATGTATAGCTTTATGAAGATTATATTACTAAACTCCATGCATGGGTACTTTTATGAAAGGGGAAAGAAAAATATGCTAATTAACTATCAAAGTTGCTTATTTATCCTCATTTTTCCCCCAAATTATGTTGTCCTCATTTCCTTTTCAAATTATATTGTTCTCGGTTACTGGGCAGGATTGCTGTCCTGTTGAGTGCTGCTGACTGAGGGAGAGAAGGTGTGAAGGAAGAAAGGATTGACTTTGATTGTCTCTATTTGCCTGAGAGGTTTTGCACACAAATTTTAAAAAAGCATTAGCCACACACATGCACAGCTGTGTTCAGAACCCTGCATCATGTAAATCATTGCCCAGAAGCACTTCTAAATTCTAAGAAAGCCAATTATATTTATAATTTAATGTTCACTAAAGTACCCTTGTTAATTTTCATTATAATTTGTTACATGTTAGAGTTAAGGGTCTGTTTTGAACTAAGCAGTGTTTAGTATGGCACCCATCATTGAACACATGGAGGCAATTTTTTCTAAAATAAAACTGTAACAGGTTTTTAGTTACAGCCTTTTCACAGAATGTTGATCATAATTAGTGCTTTTTGACACTGAATCTTGATTAGGAAACAAACTTAATTCTGATATTTCACATATTGAGGGGTGTGGCTGCTTAAAACCCATCTTTCGTGCTCACTTCAGCAGCACATGTACTGACATGGGAACGACACAGGGAGGATTGGCATGGCCCCTGCATAGCTGACGCGCAGATTCATGAAGATTTTTTTAAAAACCCAATTTTATGAGTGCATAGTCAAAATAGTTCAACGACTACTCCAGTAGATGCGGAAGGGCAGAGAGAATCATTCATTCTTTGTTTTGAGGTCATTTATTAGAAGGAGAAAAACATGTTAAAGAAAGGAAGATCTTTTTTATTGTCAAATATATTTTAGATTTTAATCAAATACTTTTATATTATGCTTCATACTGCTTCTATATTGCCTCAAGGATATAAACTATTTTTATGATTTCATTTATGTTCTTTTGTGTTACCTACACTCGTCAGTACTCCTGAGTGCTATTTACGGCTGCACTTCGTGTTGCTAGGGCGTCGTTTTTGAAGCAGCTCACACCTTAACAGAATGTTGAGGGCTATTTCCTATTTTCATCATCATGTTAATAAGCTATAGTTAGCTTTATTGAAATAACTGAGTACGTAATCATTTAAAAGTTTATGTGTAATATATGAATACTTGAACTGGAGTTGTAGAGTAAGGTAGTAAAAAGCTGCATCTTGAAAGTTACCATGTGAATTATTTTTGCCTTAAGCTCATTTAGAAAGAAATCTCCCTTGGTGGTCTCCCATGAAGAAGTAATTGACTTTGGTTAAGTCCAAGGTACAGTGTGTCTTACTCATCTTCCTGCATTGTGAGTTTGGCTCTAATGTGCCAAAATAAAATTTGTAACAGGTAGGACAGAGTTTTAGTGAAATCTACCTGTTATAATAATAACAGAAATAATATTAATTCAAAGTTTATTTTTCTTTTAGTTCACAAGAAGATGAAGGACCACTGTCACCTTTCTATCTGAGGTATTTATTTGACTTTTGTTGGTCCATTACAGGGAGTGGAGGAGGGTGAAGTCTTCTTTGGGTTCATTTGCCCATTTAATTTTTTTCAATAGGATATTCTATACCATGGCCAGACGGAGCTTATTGGAACCCCTCACCATGTAGTTCATGCTCTGGTTTTGCTCTCTTTGGTTTAACAAATCTTTAAACAAATTTTAGTGTCATTGAAAACACTACAATTGGAAGAACATATATGTATATATGCATAGCCCATGAACACAGAAAACAATGTGGCGAAGGACGGGAGGGCGGGGCTGGGCAGAGGCGTCAGAGGGGTGGGAATGGGGAACATTTGTAATAGTGTCAACAATAAAAAATAAATAAAATAGGACACTTTGTTTTAAATTCAGAAATGTTAAGGTAGCCATTTTAATTTCAAAGATTGCCTGTTAATTAATCTGTGACCTGAATTTTAAAAATCTCTCTTCTGTATGTATGTACAGATCATGGACGGGTGTGAGCACAAGGCTTACTTACTGAAGAAGCCTTAGCTGACATTAAAACATTTCTTATATAGTAGTGGCATGAGAAACTAAATATTCAGTAAGTTTACAGAGTTCAGGATTATTTTCTAAAGCTTATAATGCTAAAATAGTAACTATTAAAGCAGGTAAGTTTACAGAGTGTTAAAGTGGATCTCTTCTCTCTAGACTAAAATGTTTGCTATACTGATGTGATTTTTAGTGAATCATTCAACTTAGAAATAGCCCAGAACCAAGTTTTTCTTACTGCATCTTTCCTTGCTACCTACCTACCTGAGAGGCTTAGAAAATATAACAACCATGTAAATTAAAGTTAAAATTGCTCAAATTTTAAAAATATCTTTACTCAATCTTGAAATCAATGTTTTAAAAAATAAGTGTCAGGATATGCAATACATACTTTGTGTATTTATTTTTGAACCCAATTTGTTGAATCATTATATTTAGATGTTAATTCAACCACCAATAGTTCAGAAATGTGTCACAGGACTTCAGGCTCAGCTGAGTAAATGCTTTTCAGTAGTTTTCTGGCCTTTAGTGACTTGAATCATATTACATAATCCCTTTGTGGCAAGAGGGTACATTTGAGGTTTCAGTCGAGGCAGCATGGTGGTCCATTTGATTCCTCCTGGTTTCCTGCCAACCAAATCAGCATCTTCTGCTTCATAGGGTGTCTCAACTGTGCAATTAGTGTAAACACATGAGATGTTGTTGCTGAGCACGAGGTGTCTCTGGCATTTGTTATGTAAATACACGCAACAGTATCAAACAGGTGATTATCATATATTAATGGAAATGAAATGTTATATGGTACAGAAGATTACCACACAGGATCTTGGCAAGTAATGAGAACTATTGGTTCTCTGAATTGTTACTTTTATTACTCTGAATAACATTCATCTATGTTTTATTTGGTATTAAAATTTTATTTTTTAACCATTATTAAAAAAAGCAGATATGAAAAAAATGGGTTTATCAGTCATAAGTTTTCAAGAATGTATATAGTGTGATAACTTTTGTAATTACCTAGGCTAATAATTCAGTCTTCAAACAGAAATTCTGTACTTGCAAAATGAAAGTAAAAGAATATAAAGAAAATTATTATATTACCAAACTCTTGATAAAAGCTATTTCACCTTTTAATGTTAAGAATCATAAAAATTAAAATATGGTAAAAGTTAGAAAAAAGAATGAATATATATACTAATCCTCATTTACAGAAGAGGTAATGTTGAAAAAAAGGAAGTTACCAGCAGGAATTCTTTTTACATGAGGGAAATTTAAACTTAGTGGAGCTATTTTAAAAATGCAAAAATCATAATTACTAGCCTGAAATGAAATTTTCACATCTAGCTTCTTTTTCTGAATAAAATTATTTGATAGTCTTAGAAATTATGTTAGAATTAGGTTAGTACAGCCCTGGCTGGGTAGCTCAGTTGGCTAGAGCACCGTCCCCATACACCAAAGTTATGAGTTTGATCTCTGTGGCACAGACAAGAATCAACCAGTGAATGCATAAATAGGTGGAACAACATATCTTTCTCTCTCCCTCTCTCTCTCTGTCTCTCTCTCTCATAAAGGACCTCATATATAGAGGGCAGACAGGCATCCAGCTATTGGAGTGGAGACAAGGTGCATTATTTATAACAAGACAGAGTCTGTGTTTGCAGAGAGGAGCAAGGTGGGGAGCACGTGGTGTACTATTGGAGATTCCAGACCTTCCTGTGGCCAGGGGAAAGGGGGTGGAATATAGACCAGGGAACCAGAGAGGCCGTTTCAGTCATTGCCTTGCTCCACTTTCCACCTTGTAGAATTTCAGTGTCTGTGATTGCAGTTCTCTTTTAGCAGGCGTGGCTGAACCACGTGTTTATCTACTGTACATTTAAATTGCCTTTGCCTTTTCTGTAGTAAGGTAGAGCTGTTATAAATAGACATGCATTCATATGTTCTTATTCTAGATTAAATATCTTCTGTGATAAATATCTTTGTGTTCTCCAATTTCAGTACTTCTTCAACCTAATTTAACTCACCACAGAACCATTTGTCCTTCTTTTATAAAGGAAAGAAATGGTAGCTACAAATCTACACCTGCCACTGTCCCATGTGGCAAGTTTATGGCAGCTTCAGTAACTTAAACAGTAGGTGTCATTGTTCCCCAGGTGCTCATTAGAGATTACCTGCCCTGTTGAGGTTATTAAAGAAATCAAAGGGAAGGACAGGTTATGCCAAACCCTTAGTGAGATTGCTACAAAATAAACACAAACAGGCAAACTCAACATGAAGAACAATCTTGGCTAGGATGATGTCCATACCTCGGCCTCTTTCACAATCTAGGCTGGAATCCCAGAAAAGGAGGCCCTGACTCAATTGCTCATATTGACGTCAAAGCAGCTTTTTGTGTAGGTGTTCTTCTGTGCCCTGTTCAGCCTATTATTATCTGATTTCCTTTGCCTGGCAGGCAGTCAGATCTAGCTGGGATCTGTCGCTAGTTCTGCTTTCGTTTGTCAAGTCTTCAGTGTCTACAAGCCTGGGTTTTGATTATTGTGGTCATTTCAGCATGAGGAGATACTCAGTGTCACTAATCATCACTGAAATATAAATCAAATCTACAATGAGATTCACACCCTTTAGATGGCTGCTATCCAAAAGATAAAAAGTGTTAGCAAAAATGAAGAGAAGTCGAAGCACTTGTGTTGCTGGTTGAAATGTACAATGGTGCAGTTCCTAGGGAAAATAGCATGGAGGTTTCTCAAAAAATGAAACACAGAATTACCATATGATCTAGCAATTCCACTTCTGGGTATGTACTCAAAAGAATTGAAGGCAAGATTCCAAAGAGATATTTGTACAGCCGTGTTCATAGCAGCATTAGTGACAATGGCCAAAAGATGGAAGCAAATCAGGTGTCCACCAACGGGTGAATGGGTAAACAAAATGCAGTGTATGTGCATAATGGAAATTATTCAGCCTTAAAGAGAAAGGCACTTGTGACACAAAAACAACATGGGTGAACCTTGAGGACATATATGCTCAATGAAATGTGGCAATCACAGAATGACAGATACTGTATGATTCCATTCATATAGGGCAACTAATACAGTCAAATTCCTAGAGACATAAAATGGAATGGTTGTCACCAGAAACTGGAGGGAAGGGAGAATTGGGAGACGTTGTTTAAAGGGGACAGAATTTCATTTTTACAAGATGAAAAGAGTTCTGGAGACGGATGCTGGTGATGGTTGAACAGCAGTGTGAATGTACTTAATGCCACTGAACTATACACTTAAAACTTTAAGTTTTAAAGTACACTTTAAAGTACACTTTAAGATGGTGAAGTTTTATATATGTATTTTACTACAGTAAAAAAAGTGTGGGAAAAAATATCATGGGGTATTTTCATGCACACCCCTAGCTGAAAACCACTGAACAAGACCAGCAATATAATTATTTTATACTGAAGAATGGTTATAAACTTTACTATTTTTTATCATACAATTCTTTAGGGATTCAATATTGAGTTTTTGACATCTAAGAATCACTAGTTGTATTTTTTAATAATAAGAGAAAAGCATAGATTCTGGGTTTACTTCTATCAATGCTAATTAAAATATTAAGCATATGTTTAGGCTATATTGAGAAACAAAGGTAAATTATATAAATGTTTATATTTTTATGCTTGTCCTCATGTCTGTCCTCAGGATAAAAAAGTAAAGGAAAAACTTACTTATAAAAAATGTCATCTTTGAAGCCATCCTGTCTAGATTTCTATCTGTTTATTCTTCAGTTTCCTTGCCTCCCCACAGACTTCTGACTATAGGAACTTCAGGTTTTAATAAAATGTAAACCTCTACATTAAACAAATAGCAGGCTAGCTTTGCCTGATATAACTACTCCCAGCTTCCTGTTTAAATTCTAATGATGATATAAGACAGAATCTAGAAGCAGCTTTATAACAACAATGAGGAGAAATCAACATGTGACATCATCAGTGGGGTGAACTGAGAAACATATTTTTGCCTTACAGACTTCATGTTCCATCATCTGAACAATACAGTGACCACAAAGAGAGAAGGAAGGGGGAAAAATAACTGACTTGGATTCTTTCCAACATCTGCTGCACTAACCAGAAAAGCAAGTGACACTCCTCCAACTGACCCCAGACTTATTTCTGAACCATACACATCTGAATTGGATATTCTTTTTACCTCTCTGCCCTCATCAGTTTCTTTACTTCACTTCATATATAGAATATTCCATATACGAAACAACAGAGAGGAAAGGGTACCCCACTGGCATGGTCAGTCACCTGACTAAAGCATTTGAGAGAGGGATAATGGCAGGAAGATTATCGGATTTAGTGCCTGTTTTTTATTGTACAGTGTATAAAGACAGACTACAAATTTGTCTCTGATTCTCCAGCTTAGACATAAAATTGGACCAGTAGCAAGAAGTGTGCATTGCAGATTGTTCTAGGACAGACTCAGATACTGGCTTTTAAAGTCTAAATCCGAGAGGGTACATCTGCCCACAGGCAAGGGATAATGACATAAACTAAGAATACTCTACCTATCCAGGTTGTTGGCAGTGACTCTCCTGGATTGATTGTTCCCCCTTAAGAACCACTAAACACGAAGATCTATTTGGAACCTATGAAATTAGAAACTAAAGAAAAGCATGCTCTGAAGACTCCGTGTAAAACAGATTTCGGAGAATTATTTTTCACGTAATTCAGAGGAACCATTGAGAAATAACATTGCTACTATTCTCCAAAAATGTTCAAGGATGTAACCAACCTCTTTGAAACATGAGTAGAACCTGTTAAGAGGAGAATAAATTTAGAATTAAAAGGCTGGAGACGCAGAAGAATAGCTAAAATAAGGAGAGAAAAGGGAGCCTACAAATGTATTAGCAGAGATTTATAAAACTATGTTGGAAGGAGTAAAGATCAGAAATTATTAAAAAGTTAATTAAATACATGAGAGAGAAACCTGAGGAGCTGTCTCAAAATGAAGGGAACAGATAAAGAAAAGGCTGTGAAAGAAATAATGCTAGAGGTGGTCAAAGGGTAGAACGTCAACCGGAAAATTATCGTAAGGAAGAAAAGATACTAATAGAAGTAGAAGTAGACATCAAAGCTAATGTGTGCCCAGCTAACTGAGAGGTGAATTTAATTTTTTTTAAATTAAAAGTAGAGACCTGGTTATAATCATTGGTAGAAGGCCAAAGAAAGTTACAAAATTCTAAATTTCTTGTCTTGCATGTCTAAGATAAAAGAATAGAAGCAGGAGTCAAGAGTTCTGGGGCAGTTTTGTTTGTTTTGGAGAGTTAGATTGAATAATTGTAGATGTATGGGTATGAGAGGCAACCACCAGTAGAATTGTGCATAGGACTCCTATATTTTAAATCTCAGAGACTAAGAGCAAAGACAGAAATCAAAGGAAAAGGAAGCTCCCAAATTAGAAAGCATAAAGCAAAAACACAAAACTAGAGCAAGTATGTCAGTTATGACAATACATGTAAATAGATTAAATTCTTTAATAAAAGCTAAAATTACTTTTTAAAAGTGACTACTTGAATATTAGGTGGTGCAAAAGTAGGTTTACAGTTGTGAGTACATGAAACAGAGTGTCCTCTTATGTTATTTGCCATATGAACAACTACAAACCTACTTTTGCTCCAACCTCTATTGTGCTCAAAAAAACCACAAAACAAAATGGCACAGAAAGGTTAATAATTAAAATATAGAATTTATATCTGGCACAGAGTCCTCCCAAGAGCACTCACACACCTTTCTTCTCTCTCAGGCATACATCTCCTAAGTTTCCCCATGAGACTTGCAACCAAGGAGCTGTGGGCAGCAGCAGCTCGTCCCAGGCTAACCCCCTGAATCTGTCTCCAAGGCCCCCTTTTCTCTGACTTTCCAGAGAGCCAGAGCAGCCCCTCCTAGGCTCTCCCTGTGCTTCTTCTATTCCAAGCCCTTCCTTGTTTCACTGTCCCCAGCTTTAATAAATATACTCTCAAAATAAATAAATATATATAAATAAAATATATAATTTATATTTGATAAGTATAAACAAAAAGAAAGGGGACAATATCAATACCAGAACAAGATTTTAAGGCCAAATTTGTTAAACAGTGCAAACTATATTTTGCCATGTATAAGGCACACTGTTTTGCCCAAATTTTTGAGGGAAAAATAAGAGTGTGCATTATGCATTGATAGTACTGATTCTGTTTCTATGTAAATGTTTTTAATTCTTTTATTTATACTTATGCATTAAAAGTATAACTCTAGAAATCAATAACAGTATCCATATGCAAAATAATACTACCCCAGAATATGATCATCGGTTTTGTTTCTAAATATAAATAAATAAGTAATTGAATTAAAATGGAAGATTTTTCCTGAAAATTTGGGCCACAAATATGGGTGTACATTATACACAGCAAAATACAGTACTATAGTAGCTAAAACCTATGCTAAAGACATAAAGTTTATAAATAAATATATATAAATTAGCATAGCATTAAATCATGCAAATTTAACTCTTCAGTTAACAAGGACAAACAGGCAAACACATTTAAAGTATAAAACTTCCACATATAACTATGTCTATAACAAACAAAACTTACAAAATATCACTGAAAATTTGATATAATTAATAATTAAATAAGCTATCACTATATATCCTAAACTTCACACCCTGCTAATAGCCTCAAACTTTCCTGCCACTAAAAAAATTATGCTGCTATCTCTAAGTGTTCTTGAAGAGCAGATATTGTAATAGTAATTTTTTCTGATCACAATGTAATTAATAACAGAAAATTTCTAATCAATCAGTGAAAACTCTAAATGGAAGAAAAAGTTCAAAGGGGAAATAAAAACTTCAAGTGTAGACTATTTAGAAGAAAAAGGAAAAAATTACATAACCAGCTGCGAACCAGGCATCACAGGTTCGATTCCCAGTCAGGGCACATGCCTAGGTTGCAGGCCATGTTCCCCAGCAACTGCACATTGATGTTTCTCTCTCTCTCTCTCTCTCCCTCCCTCTCCCTTCCCTCTCTAAAAGTAAATAAATAAAATCTTAAAAAAAAAAATTACATAACCAAATTTGTAGATTGAAATCTAGCTTCTTTTTAGAGCTAACTTTACCCTCTTAAGAAGATTGAATATAAATGAGCTATGCATTCAAAATAAGTTATAAAAAGGAAGAAAAGCAACCTCTTGGAAACCAAAAAGGATTTAGTAATAATTCAAGAAAACAGAAAAGGAACAGAACTGATGCTGGAATTCATCATAATTTATGGTTATTTGGGAGTGAAAATGCAAATTATAAAATAGAGGACGTTCTGGTAAACAGGAAAAATATGGAACAATACTAATACTAATAATCAGAATTGAAGTTTGCTATAAGGGATATAGTTATTTTCAAAAGATTAGAGAAGACTTTATATAGTTTTATACTAATGAACATGAAAATGTAGATGACATAGTTTTCTTGAATATATAAATTTTGAAATAAAATTATATTAAATCCAAAAAAGTACTTCTAATAATCTGTTCTCATTCAAAGAAAATAACTAGATATATAGCCAAACATTTACATGAAAGTGTGGTAACACTACTTGAGAATGAGGATCATGCCCTTGGCGAGGACATGCTCTGAAGCCGGATCACAGAGAGAGTCAGAGCCATGCAAACACGACCGAGACGCTGAGCCTCTGCACCCAGCTTCCTCCTCGGTCAGTGGGCACCACATACAGTGAACTGTCCATTTCAGTCCACAATTTAGCTGTTTTTAGATAAACTCGTTATCTAAAAACTAAAGAAACTCTGATTTCTTTTCACATAAAGACACACTAAATATGTGAAATTGAAAACTATTAGAACCTGAAAGAAGCTGCCCAAAAGCTGAGAATTTTGACATTTTAATGGACTCTATTTAAGTTTGTTAGAAAATATTTGACAGAATATTAAGATACAGGAATGAAGAATAGTTTTTTTTTTCCTTCAAGTCAGTGCTAAAATTTAAAGGAATAGGAACCATGGACTTGGGAAAAGTATGAGGATAAAACGTGCTCCGACTGAGTCGTATCCATACAGCATGTTTTCAGTTTGTGTTTTGGTGTTACATGCATAGTATATAACTCTAAACCAAAATGCTTATGTTCTAGTGTTAAATGCATCATATATAAATGCATAGTATATAACTTACATATTTAAACTAAAAATGTAAGACTTTTTAATACAAGCTGTAACACCACCACCAAGATGATGCAGTTTTTGTCAAGGTCTGAATACATATAAACATCCCATTAAATTTCTTCACACTGATAAGCATCACCACTGATAAGGGCTAAAGCCAAGTGAATAAATACTGAGGACTGAATATATTTGTTTGAATATATGACACTCTGAAAAACGCATTAAAATCATGGGGAAAGTTTAGTTTAGAAATCCATTACAAGGAAATACAATTACAAGGAAATAATTTTACAATTGTTTTATATTATTGCTGTTGCATCTCAACATTAAGCATTTTTAAATGATACTAAAAATACTGTATTCTGTTAAGTAGCCAAATTCAGAGTTTCATGCCATTTTGATGATTAGTTACATGATCTTTACCCTGAGTCTTAATTAAACAAGCATGACATAATTGTCTTTTATATCCTTACTCATTAAAAATTCTAGTAAATGTAAATGTGATTTTCTAGATGAAAAGGATAATTCCGTTAAACCTAATGGTTCCTTTTGAAGCCATATGTTATTACAAAAGGATTACATACATCACAGAAGAGAGAACATACTGAAGCAAGAGAACATACAGAAAAAGAGAACACATGCTTTTTCAAGATAGCTGGTGTCAGTGTATTTGAAACTTCTTTTGACATGTAAATTTCTTGATTTCAAATCAAGAGATCTAATTTTAAATAATCACTTGTCAACAGGCATCTGGGCATCTTATCATGCAACTTTTATGTACAAATACTGCTAAGCATAATCAGCTTACAGAAATGCTGTTTTGGTTTTGCTAATAGAGATAAAGACTAACTATATTTAAATATATCATAAATATATTTCAGAGTAGGCCTAGAATCCATTCTAAATGGTCATGGCAATAGAAAATTCAGTTGCCTCATCACTTGCCGTAGGCTTGGGTAATGAAGTTGACCATAATGCTGGGGTCTGCACATGAGCTTATCACTTTCAGTTTTGAATACTTGCTTTATCAACCTTAGGAAATGAACTTGTTATTCAAGTGTTTAATGTCGCATAAGAACTTTTCTTAGCAAATCAGTCAAGGCTATGAAAGAAAATTCATTGTTCCTAGCTGTTTGCTGAGGATAAAAAAAAAATTACATGTAGATGAAGGAAATCTTTCACTTTAGCTTATTTGCTTTTCACCTTTTTGTCAGTGTCTTAGATTACTTCCAGGAGCCAGTTATAGCTATGGAAACGTCCCTATGTCAGACATTAAATATTCTTAGAAACCTTACTGGTAAGTTGTTAAGCACATCCCACAGGAACTACAGAGGTAGAAGGATACCTCAACAAAGACATTTTGGTATCTAATAAACTATAACTGTGACTGACGCTGTGTCACAAAACTAAATATGAAATTATAACCTTTTATAATGATTTAAATTTTAGGGCAATAAACTTTTAGAACTAAGAGAAAACCTCAAAGATTACTAGCCAAGCCTTTTATTTTTTGTATGAAGAAACCAACCCAATGCAGCCGAACTAACCAACAGTTTATGATTTCAGCTAATTAACTGTAGAACTAAGACCAGAATTTCTCCTTTCTGATTACCAATGGAAAATGTTCCCAGAATACAAATATGAAAGTATGGACACATTAAGTATACAAAAATTTCCAAAAGATTATTAAAGAAATAATTGAATATAAATTTGTCATAAATTTGACCTAAGATCAATATGCTAGTAAAAATGAACATGATTTAATTACTGATTTATTCATTTAATTTTGCATTCTGAGAAAGGCTTTATAAGACTGATTTCGATGGTTCAGGTCATTTTTTTTTTTTAGCTGTTAGGGGAATTTTATGTGTTGCCTTTTATTCACTCTGATTAGCATAAGTTTTCCAACTCATACCTTCATTGATTAGATTAGAATGTTTACAAATAGCTATCATGGTACCTAAGGAATTGAAGTCACCTTTTTAAGAAAATTTATAAATATTTATGCTGTTTAAAGTACAGTCCATTCTTTAGAAATGTACATATAGGATAAAATTTATAATTACCATTTATTTCATAGTACAATTTCTTCAAATAGAGAGTTCATGAAAAATTACATAGATTTTAGGGAAAAATCTACAATTATCTTTTATGCTTACCTTCTTCTAAAATATAGAAATTTTTATTTCACATTAATTTTTAAAGTGACATTTCATTATGTTTCACCATGATTTTTTTTCACATTTTTTATTGCTGTTCAAGTACAGTTGTCTCCATTTTCCCCCCACCAGTCCCCTGTACCCCAGCCATCCCCACCCCCCATCCTCAATCCTGTCCCTCTTTGGTTTTGTCCGTGTGTCCTTTATACATGTTCCTGACAACCCTTCCTTCTTTCACCCCCCACCCCGTTATCCCCTCCCCCCTTCCCTCTGGTTACTGTCAGTTTGTTCTTAATTTCAATGTCTCTGGTTATATTTTGCTTGCTTGTTTGTTTTGTTGACTAGGAATTGAAGTCTTGAAGAATTTTTAGTCGCAGGGATTTAGGACCTTGCTAATTAGCGGCTTCCACAAATGACCAGCATCAGAATCCCTGGGGAATTTGTTAGAATCTCAGCTTTCCCTTTTGTATACCTGGACCAGCTGAACCCGAATCTGTATGAACAAGATCCCAGGTGATTCTGATGCACATTCAAGTTTGAGAAGCACTTACTTAAGAACCTGGTCCTGTTTCTTGCCATTTCCTTCTCTGTTTCTTCCTTGCCTGCCTTTTTTCAGCCCCACTCATACCCCCCAAAAAGGAAAATAAAATATCAGCATTTACTTTAACAAGCAAAAAGAAGTTCAGGTCTAAAGTGCATAGAAGGAACGAGAGGAGATGTATCTCCTCATTCTGAGATGGCATGGGGCTAGTTGGTTCATTATACCTATATGTCTTTGGAGTGTGTTTGGCATCTAACAGATCTACATCTTTTTCCTCTTCTGTATCCCCCCAGTCATTATTCACATTGGTCCCTGCTCCCAAAACCAAGGGTGTATAACTACTTTGAGAAGTGAAGTACAGGAGTTAATTACACAGTGTTGAATTTACAGAGGGTGAGCCACAAAGCATCAAAGCTGGGACTGTCTGTTCCATTTAAGGACAGAGCAGCAAAGGATTTGTTGCTGGTTATGTAACGTGGGCACCGCAGTGAATAACAGGCATTGTGAGGCAGAGGAAAAATGCTTGTGATGAAAACAAAGTAAAATGCCTAAATGCAGGGCTGCGTATTCAAAAGTGACTCTGGTGAGTTTTTCTTCTAGTGAATGAGTGATTAAAAGTCTAGTGTAGTGATTAAGAGCTTAGACTCTGAGCTAAAACTTTTCTTGGTTCAAATCCCAACTCATTTACTTCTTGGCTCATGACTTAGCAAGTTACCTAACCTCTCTAACCTCTTCATCTGAAAATGGGGAAAAGAAAACAATAGAACCTCCCTGGCTGGTGTGGCTCAGTGGATTGAGTGCCGGCCTGTGACCAAAGAGTCCCTGGTTCACTTCCCAGTAGGGCACATGCCTGGGTTTCGGGCCAGGCCCCAAGTAGGGGGGACTGGAGAGGCAGCCACATATTGATGTTCCTCTCCCTCTCATTCTCCCTTCCTTCCCCTCTGTCTGAAATAAATAAGATCTTTTAAAAAGAGAAGCCTTGGCTAGTATAGCTCAGTGGACTGAGCACAGGCGCAATCCACTGAGAACAGAAGGATTGCAGGTTCTATTGCCAGTCAGAGCACATGCCTGGGTTGCTGGCCAAGTCTCCACTAGGGGACACTCTAGAGGCAACCACACATTGATGTTTCTCTCCTTCTCTTCCCCCTCTCTAAAAATAAATAAATAAAATCTTTTTCTTTTTAAATAAAACAATAGAACCTACATCACAGGGTTATTGTAAACAGTAAATGAGAAAATCTAAAAATACCTAGCACAGTGTCTGAAACATAGTACTTGGTAAGTGTTAGGGTGTATTTATTTCTTTGTTCATTGATTCAGTTATTCATGAAGATTCTTCTCAGCAGTTTCCCTTGTACACTGTAGCATTATTTGAGGTGGTTTTGGGAGGAGGTAATTTGAATATGGTCTGTGGCCATGACAAAGAGTTGGAACTTGAACCAGAAATTCTCTCGAGTGTCTGTTGATCCCCTCCAGGACAGCGAATACTGCGTTGGGTATGATGGTGGTAGTAGTGGTAGGGATTCCAGTGAAAGAAAATGAGAAATACCATACAGTCCCTGGAGGCATTTAGACTCTTGAGTTGTAAGAAATGAGCTATACATGTGCATGGAAGAAAAACTCAACAAACGATTCCAAAGCAGCATATTCATATGTTGAAAGTTATACCCTAAAAATTAGGATGTTTGGAGTGACTGAAAGGTAACCATCAGTAATGGTTATTAACAGTTTTTATTTTCTTTAGGTGTAGTCTAGTAAAGAAGGAAGAAAAGGGAGAGAACAGATCTATTAGGCAAAACTATACTTTGACATACACTAAAGATTTTTTTAATCTCCTCTTTTAAGCATAGATACTTTTGAATCTTGATTTAGAAGCTGACTAAGCCCTAGCAGGTGTGTCCAACCTGCGGGCCCGTGGGCCGTGTGCAGCCCAGGATGGCGATGAATGTGGCCCAATACAAAATCATAAATTTACTTAAAGCATTATGAGATATTTTTGTGATTACATGTTGCAGTGTATTTAATGTGTGGCCCAGAGACACCAAAAGGTTGGACAGCCCTGCAGTGTGAAGTGTGGGTATTGATATGGTTAAAATAGCTGCCAGCTTCACCCCCTCCCTGTGGTTATGTAAACATAGAATATGTAGGCAAGATGGTGACATTATGAAGGGTGCTAATCAAATAGTGTTCTATAATTGCACCATTCCACTTTATGTTGACTACTTTTTAATACTTTCAAAGGAATTTAGGCCTTATAGAAAAAATGGGAAAGTAGAGGAAGCTTAGAAATGTTTGACAAAACAGCTGTAAATCAGGTGTTAAGATGAAACATAAAACTTGAGCTATGGTGTATCTTGAGAAATTTGGGAAGGAAAGATGGCTTAGAAATAGTCATGTAGAAAACAGTGTTGGTTCCTTGTCCTCTCTTCCCTGGGGTCCCTGCTGCTCTCTCCATGTCCAGAGCAGCTTTAGAGAGATGTTGCTGTGTACAGGTCTGGAGAGGTACGCAAGGAAGGGACAGGTTTGGGCTGGGGAGAGCGGGGAATGGGTAGAGTTGGTAGCAGGAAGATAGCGGAACTGTATTCACGTTTGGGAGAAAAAGACCCTGAACTAAGACCATGGCAGTAGGGTAAAAGGTAGAGAGAGTTTTTAAAGGTCACTTGTGAAACTCTCTTGTCGTGGACATCTTTAAAGTGGATGGGAAAAAAACACTGTTATGGAATAAATACCCAGGGCCATCTCTATTTCTAGAAACAAGTGAAAATCAACATCCAGCAAGGGCTGGATAAACACCATGCGAGGGCCTGGTCAATACTTTAAGCCTGAAATCCCCTTCAAATGCTTGGTTCACAGCCTCTGGTCCTCCATCTGTGTGACTTTTTTTCTCTTTGCTTTTTTCCCACAGTGCCTGTGTATCCCAAGTCACCAGTGCTTCAACGACAGGAGAGTAAGTTACTTGAATTGAAGGGGTTTTTTTTTTTCCTTCTCCTTGCCCACTTATTAAATGAAAAAAAAAAAAAAAAGGACAATTCTAACGTTAGATAGTATTGGAAGATTAATACAATAAGCAAGCAAATGACTTTGAAAACTACACAAGAGAGCACTAAGTAAGAAATATTCCTATTTGATCTTCTGTTGTGGGGCTGTGACTAGAAACAGCTTTACTATTTCAACATGAGATTTTTAGTCATTTCAGTCTAAATAATGTCAGGGTCAATATTTGCAAAGCAGTCTGTATGCTCTGGGAGGTATGATGCAACAGAGGATGCAATTAAAGGTTAAAGTTTAACCGTGCCTTTACGTCTCCCGTTGTTAATTTTAGTCAGCCTACATTTATTGCGTGCCTGCAATATGCCAAGCACAGTGTTAGTGTGTAAAGTCAAATGAGCCTCGGGCTCAGCCTTCAGGCTAATAGGGGCATAGAAAAGAAAGCAGCACATCATTTTTCCACAGGGCAGCAGCAGCGCTTGGTTAATTTTGTCCATCACGTGTCTTTTCCTCCTAAGGCTACCAGTTGCGCTTTGACTCAACTCTAAACCCCTGTTACCTGTGCTTGCCTACATGTCCAGCTACATTGTTCATTTTGCTTCAAGCCCATGACCTTCTGTTTCTGGAAAAGGCCAACCATGTACTCATATCTGCCTCAGAGCCTTCACACTAGCTGTTCAGCCTGGACATTTACCTCTTTGTTGTTCCTTGTTCCAGTGTCTTCTTATCTTACTCCAGAAGTCATCCCTGGCTACTCACACTTTCCAACCCTGGAGTCTGTTTTGTAGAAAATTTATCACTATCTGAAATTTCACGATCTGTTTATTATCTGTGTCTCCTCAAAGCAATGTATATATTGCCATATTCGTGGCTGTGCTCCTAACACCTAGAAAGATGCCTGGCATATATTAATCACTAAATACGTATTTGTAAATAGTCCCTTGCCCAAAGATTTTCCCTGGTGAGACATGGGTGAGCCTTTTTGGAGCCTCTTCCATCAGCAGGGGCCAAGTGGAAGAAGAGGAAGATGTGATGTGATGGAGGAGGAAAAGAATTAGCAGAAGCATTAATTGGTATGAATTTGGATCTAATAGGATGAATTTGGATTTTTTTTTCTTTTTTGTTAGGCGAGGAAGCAATCACAAGGCAAGATTGACCTCTTACTAACCTTTGTGAATTCTAAAGAGATTCTAGAATTATACTAAGATGATATGTTCCTGCCCGTTTGTTTCCTGATAACTTTTATTTGTTATATGTCTCACATAGTTTGGAAAAGGTGTGGGGTTGGTCTATATGTACATATTATGTACTCACATTCCTCTGTACTTCTATTAGTAATCTTGGATCACTGGGACAAGGACTTCTAAATATAAAAGTTCTAATGCCCAAGTTAGACTATACTTGTTCATTGTCTTGAAATAGTTTTAATGAAATTACTGTGAGTCTATTATAAAACTATACTAGAAAAATCTAAAGTTCTTAAATTTCTAAAATCCATTTCATTTGAATGAATGCATTTCTCAATCTGAACATTTAAAAATATATATGTGGTTCTTTTTTAACTTTAACAGCTTTACTAAGATATTAAAAAACTACACATATTTAATGTATACAGTTTGATGGTTTGTGCGTGGTTCTTTTTTCAGATGAAGGAAAACATTTTGAAGAGTATAAATTTAGATTTTTTGTGTGTCAGTTTATTCAAAATTACTGTGTTGATGAAAGGTTTAGACACATTGAAAGATTATCTGGCTTTAAAAAAGATGCCTTATCATGCTCTCTTTTCAGCCCCTGTGCTTCACTATTTTTCTCAGGTTTAACGAAATAAATCTATTCTTCCATCTGCAGTACTATATACTGGGGTGTTTGTGTGAATACAGCTTCAATCATATATATCACCATTTAACTGAATATGTTCAGAAAGATTTTGCTCTTCTGTTATGAGCGGTAATTGTTCTGGTGAGGTGTTCTTTTGTTAATAGCATTACTCCCTGCATAATTTTATCTCAAAAGAACTTTCAATAGATAATAGGCATCATAAAATTATTTGGGCAGGTTTTCTTTGTAAGTCATACTCTTCTCTGCAAAACTGGTTTGAATTCTGGAAGAAACTCACCTTTTTAAGAATAGGTCCATTATTATTCTATGAGGAAAAAAGTCTTTCCTCATCCTGCCTTATATTAAATGACCTTATTTCCTGACTGCCTCCTATGATTGTTGCTAGACTCGTTGTGGGCATTTCAGTAATCCTGGACTTACAAAGAGGAGAGACACAGTTATCAGATTGGTGGAATTTGTTCAGTTTAGTTTCGTTTTTAACACACAATGCAAATATTCTTAAGGTGAGTGCCTTATATACTATCTTTGCTCATGAAGTTGTGGCAGGTCTTCCATTGGAATGCCAATATTTTCCTGTTTATGGGCACATATTTTTAAAGGCAATCACTGATATACTTGATTGCTTGAATCATTCTGTTTTTTTGGGTTTTTTTTTTTTAACTAGACTCTTAGAAAGAACTATCCGGTCAGCTGTAGAACAACATCTTTTTGATGTTAATAGCTCCGGGGGCCAAAGCTCAGAGGACTCAGAACCCGGATCACCCCCAGCACCTTCCACCACATCCGGCCAACAGCGACGGCGCCTGTCCAAGGAGCAGGATGAAGTGCGACGCGGCAGAGAAGTGTGAGTTGATGTCGGTGATACTTGTTTGTGTTTTCTCTTCTTTCAAAAATATACACCTGAGCTTGTCACTGTGTCATACTCACTCCCATTTCAGTATTAAAATTAAAATTTTTTTAAATTTTCATTTCAACCATTCTAAAGTTAGCTAGCTTTTGGAAATTCATAGGTGGTTGAGTAAACATTTCAGTTTTGTCTTAATTTGACATGTTGTAGGAAACCACCTCTGATTTAATATATTTCATAGCTTCTTTGTGAATATCTTATTTCAAAGAATCCTGAAAAAATGGAATAAATTGCTATATGCCTGTCCAGAGGTGGTTTTTTCTTGTTAGACAACATTCAGTTGGCTGTTAGACTAGCATATGAACCAGCAGATTTTACTACTATGTTGACCTAATTAAACACTAGAATATCTCTCTAATACTCTGATGGTTGATTATGTTTTAGTATAAGGAAGGTTGAGCTTAAGTTTAATCAAAAGTGAAAATACTTGAGTTATTTATTATTATAATAACTATTTTTATTTTTAAGGCATTCCCACTGCATGAATTTCAAGAATAGTACTACAAGGAACTTTATTCTTGATTAAAAGGTTTGATAAATACAAATGAACAATTATTGAATAATGATTTAAATTTTCAAGGAAGATAAATTCATATGTAATAGACAATATTCATATATTTTCACAAAAGCGTTAGTATTTATATCTACCATAGCATTTAGGCACTACGTAAAGTTGTTGTCATGACCTCATTATTACATGTCAAAGACTAAACTATATCCCAATCCCCATCATTCTTTCTTACCTCGACTTATACTCTGCATCAAAATCTTTATTAAAAAAGAAAGAAAGAAGACTTCTTGTTGCTTAAAGAAAACACAGAAGATAAATGGTATAAGTAAATTTCATGTTGCACGTCACTAAAGTGTTGTATTAACACTGTAATTTTAGAAGTAAGGCAGTATCATTGGTATAACTGGCTGGCTTTTCAAGTGACATTAGCATTTTTTTTCATTTTTACTGAGCAATAATTGATATACATCACTGTATAAGTTTAAAGTATAAACATAATGCTTTGATTTACATATGTTTTGATATAATGCCAAATAGGTTTAGATAATCAGCACTTTAAAAAATAAAAAAACATTTGCGTTGGAGCCAGTGAAGAGGACAGACTGCTGTAATGTTCTCCATAGAAAACAGAAAAAATATGATACAGGAGATTTACATTTTAAACTAGCTACTGTCTGAGCTTTATAGGCAGTGTTTAGGTGTATGATTAGTTTCTGGATGGCAAGTACAAATGACTCATTTAACATTGTTCTTACCCTCTTTGGCCTCATTTTTTGCCAAATTGCAGCAACACTTTGCATTTTTAAAACACCCTTAGTGTGTCACAACATCATGCTTTTCACCCACTCTCTTTTTTTTTGGACAGAGGGATAGCCAGCGGAGGTTGGAAGTAGTAGTGAGGCCAGCAGAGAGAAACAGGCAGTGGTAATGGTGGCGGTGGGTGCATGGCCACAGACAGGAAGAATGCAGTAGGGCAAGGTCAAAAATGAATAGAAGCTAGACCAGGAGAGCAATATGAAAGAGTAACCTGTCCTGCAGATTTACTTACAGTTTTCCAAGTCCAAGGATGTTTCTTTTTCTTTTTTAATAGACACGGAAAGAGAAACATCAAATTTTTGTTCCACTCATTTGTGCATTCGTTAGTTGTATGTTGTATATGTGCCCACCGTGGACTGAACCTGAAACCTTGGCATATCAGAACAATGCTCTAACCAATGGAGCTACCTGGCCAAGGCCAAGGGAGGCTCTCTCCTAAGCTGACCCAGGGTCACTATCATTCCTTAATGTTCCTTCCTCAACTCCCAGCCTATACTGAACCACTTCTCTGAGCTTTCCAGGTCTTTGGAAAGTGAGCCCCTTATTTCTCAGGACCCACACCTCCTACCTTTTCCCCCATGAAGGTCTTTTCATATGTCCCCAGGAGATGCCCTAACGTGGCATCAATTGTGAGAAAGTTGAGAATTATTACTATAGCTTACAGTAAGCATGCTTCTCTCACTATATGCTTATATGTAATTGACTCATTTATCTAACATTTTCATGAGGATTTGCTTGAAAAACTAGGAAAGGTTAACCTAGACTTTACTATATATTCCATTCAAAACTGTTAGCCCTATATAATGGTTAAAAATCTGCTTAAAATAGGAATTTTTTGAATTATTATCACTTATTTTGCCTCTCAACAAATCAGAGCTGTAGCCATATTTTTTTTAAATCCTTGAAGCTAATGGTTACCATATTTTGAGATGAGATTGATGAGTCAGTACAGTCTATACGAAAATTATCATAGCAGATTTTTGAAATAAGTAATACATAAGTTAAACTAGATTAATATATACTTCATTTTAATGTACATGATTTCTTATTTGTCTAAATTCATAAGGAAATGTCAGGCTTATATTATTATTTGCTACAATAAAAACATAAAAACTTAGACAATATATTCATTACATGAAAGGGTACAGTTTAAAAATTTACCATCTGCTGGGTGCATGGAAATGTTGAATCTTGGTGATAGGTATTTGAAAGTTCATTGCAATGAATGAAAATTTCATAATAAATATTTTTTAAGGCAAAGCATAAATTTAAAATGGTTTTAATGTTCTAAAATATGATGAACTGGAAACATTTTTATTATATAAATACTATATTGAATTCCTACTACAAAGTAAAAGAAGCATGCTATGTTAGGGGAAAAATAAATGGTTCAGTATTGCTGGAACATTAAATGTGTATGTAGGGATAAGGAGGAAACTCTGAAAGAAACAAAACATGAGATCTAGATGGTAAAAGTGAGATGCCACAGAGATCTAAGGTCAAGTCACAGGTAAGTGATGTCAAGTATGACTGAAATCTCTCAGAATGTTGCAGGAAGGAAGGAATTGTGTACCAGTGCTCCTCACACTCACATAGGTCCTGTGGTGAGAGGCACTGACTCACACAACAGCAAAGACTTTCCTTTGCGAACAGGATTTCCACATGAACATACCTGCACAATCAGATTTTCATATATTTATTTGAATAGGATTTATTCCAGCCATTCATTAACTATTCAAAAGCTTCTAAAATAAGCTTCGTACCATAACAGAGTACCACCAACTAGAGAGCTTAAACAACAGAAATTTATTTTCTCACAGTTCTGAGAATTTGGAAGTCCAAGATCAAGGTGCTGACAGGGTGGATGAGGCCTCTCTTTTCAACTTGTAGGTGGTGCCTCCTCACTGTGTCCTCACATGGCCTTTCTTCCATGTGCATGCTCTCCTGGTGTTTCTCCCTCTTCTTATTCTTATAAGGACACCTGTTCTACCAGATCAAGCCCCCACCTTCGTAACCTCCTGTAACTTTAATTACCTTCTTAAAGACCCTGTCTCCAAATACAATCACATTGGATTAGCACTGCAACAAATAATTTGGAGAATTCAGTTTAGCCTATAACGGCTTTAAAATGTAAAACCCCTCCAATAAAAAATTATAATTGGATTTATAACCCAGAGTTAGGGAAAATATGAAGAGTGACAAGAAGACAGAATGTAAACAGTGAAACAGTTTTGAATTTCAGAACAAACTCCTCTCGCCATCCACAGCAGGCACTGCTCTCGGTGCATGGAGGGGAGATATCTGAGAATGTTTGCATGAGTGTATCTGCCGGCATGTTAGTCCCTGTCAGCACTCCCAGATGTCTTCACTCATTTTACATTAGGATTTTTCTTATAAATGTTGCACATATCTTTTGTATAATTTTACTAAATCTATGTATTTTATATTAAAAGTTGTATTTAAAATAATTAAATATGAAATATTAAAAATTACAGAAGATAATATCGCTTTGGAAGTAGTATGATAATATTAATTTATAATTTTGCTCCACTATAATTCATGAATTTAGATTATAGAATAAATATTTTTTAATATTTTTAACAGGTTTTTTTTAGATTTTATTTATTTATTTTTAGAGAGGGAAGGGAGGGAGAAAGAGAGAGAGAGAGAAGCATCAATGTGCGGTTGCTGGGGGCCGTGGCCTGCAACCCAGGCATGTGCCCTGATTGGGAATCGAACCTGCGATGCTTTGGTTTGCAGCCCACGCTCAATCCACTGTGCTACGCCAGCCAGGGCTAGATTATAAAATAAATATTAGAATAAATATTTAATGTTATCATTTATTTTTGGATATGGTTGAACTGATAGTAAAATATGGTCATCTATTTAACTCTTTATAGTTCATTTATTTTAAGATATAGCTTTAGGTACTTAAGAAGGTACCTTTAGGGTTATACTATGAAGAAGGGTAAAATTTCATTGATTTGTACCTTCTCGAGCCTGATGCTGCACTGATGGTTTAATTTGCTCTATGATGTAGTAAAAGACAAACAACCAGCTAGGATGGAGGCATAGGTAGAAATGCTTCACTTCCTCACACAACCAAAAGAAGTATAACAACCAATTTAAAAACAATAAACAACCAGAACTGTCAGAAAATCAAACTGCGTGAACTCAACAACCAAAGAGTTTAATAAACACTCATCCAGACCAGTAAGTAGGAGAGGCAGAGACAGGCAGCCAGTTGAAGAGGACCCACAGCAAGGCAGCAGACCGTGCAGATGAGGCAGAGGCTGGCTGACCGGGAAACTAAAGACTCAAAATAGCAAGCTGTAAAATCCTGTGGGGGTTGTGAAGGTGGGAGAAACTCCCAGTCTCACAGGAGAGTTTATTGGAAAGTGGGGCTAGAGCAGAGCAAGAGAGGGACATTGTCCCTTCTCTGACCCCTCCCCCACAGACAGCACTACAACACAGTAAAGAGGGTTGCCTCACTCTGGCAAATACCTAAGGCTCTGCTCTTTACAATAATAGGTGCACTGAGACAGAGAAATATGGCCCAAATGAAAGAACAGATCAAAACACCAGAAAAAAGAGCAAAGCACAAAGAGATAGACAACCTATCTGATAATAGGGTTCAAAACACTGGTAATCAGGATGTTCACAGAATTGATTGAGCTGGGTTGCAAAATGAAGTAATAAATAAAGCTTATACAAAGGAAAATATACAGGGAACCAACAGTGAAAGGAAGGAACCCAGGCCTCAAATCAAGAATTTGGAACAAAAGCAAGAAATAAACATCCAACCAGAACAAGATGATGTAGAAATAAGAATTTCTACATCATCTTGTAGAAATGAAGATATAAGAATTCAAAAAAAGGAGGAGAGGCTTAGGAACCTCTGGGACAACTTTAAACAATCCAACATCTGAATCATAGGGATGCCAGAAGGAGAAAAGGAAGAGCAAGAAATTGAAAACTTATTTGAACAAGTAATGAAGGAAAACTTCCCCAATCTGGTGAAGGAATAGACTTCCAGAAAGTCCAGGAAGCTCAGAAAGTCCCAAAGAAATTGGACCCAAGGAGGAACACACCCAGGCATATCAAAATTAAGTTACCCGAGATTAAAGATAAGGAACCAATCTTAAAAGCAATAAGAGAAAAGGAGACAGTTACCTACAAAAGAGTTCCCATAAGACCATCAGCTGATTTCTCAAAAGAAAGATTGTGGGCAAGAAGGGACTGGAAAGAAGTATTCAAAGTCATGAAAGACAAGGACCTACATCCAAGATTACTCTATACAGCAAAGCAATCATTTAGAAAGGAAGGCCAGATAAAGTCAACTTAAAGGAGTTCATCATCACCAAGCCCTTATTATATGAAATGTTAAAGGGACTTAACTAAGAAATAGAAGAAGATCAAAAACTATGAACTGTTAAATGACAATAAACTCACAACTATCAACAACTGAACCTAAAAGGCAAACACAAAAACTAAGCAAACAACTAGAACAGGAACAGAATCACAGAAATGGAGATCACATGGAGGTTATCAGCAGGGAGGGGGAGGAGGGAGAATGGGTAAAAAGGTACAGGGAATAAGAAGCATAATTGGTAGACATAAAATATACAGGGGAAGGTTAAGAATAGTATAGGAAATGGAGATGCCAAAGAGCTTATACATACAACCCATGGACATGAACTAAGAGGAGGAATGCTGGGGGTGGGGTGAAAGGCAGAAGGGAAATAATGGGGAGAAAAAAATTGGGAAAACTGTAATAGCATAATCAATAAAATATACTTAAGGGAAAAAAAGACAGACAAACATTTTGCTAAGTAATTTGATTTTGTGGAAACCTCTTAAAAGGGAATGTTTAAAGTAGTTAAAGCAAACTATTTCAAGAATGTTAAATGAACTAAATTCTGTAATTATGACATTTATGTCTACTCTAAAACTAAGTCATGAAGCACCTCTAGTAATAAGCTTACATCCTGGAACTCCTTGCACTGAGAAGTAAACAACTCTGTATTTCAGTTAAAATGCTTTGTATTCCATCGTTTTTATTATACTATTTCTACCATAATTATCTGACACAGTAAATTTAGATATTACTGCATTTTTACTATGCCAAACTGCCTTTATCATTTGGTAAATCAATATATGTCTCATTGTAGAGGAAAAGATACTATATTTCCTTTTTGATTTTCTCCATACATTGTATTAATGTATAAAATGTATATGTGCATATGTGTGTGTGTATAATATATACATATATATTGTGTGTTTATATATACATATATATGGGGGAATTATATTGTTAGGCTTGCACTAGTCTTCCTGTTTACATACAAATTACTTTTGTTACAAATACAAAAGTTGTTCATTACTAGCAGCACAGCCCTTGCTAATTTGCCTCTAGGAATAATTTCTCTTTTACAGTGATTTATTTTGCACCAAAAGGTGTCAGGAGTGACATTCTGCTCAGATTTTGATCAAACATGGAATTTCTAGGCACTATTCTGACTCCTGTGTGACACAGTGACAGTGTCATTAAATTGTCCCTTATACCTTTCAAAATACAATTAAGGTCATTTTCTTTCAATTCTAGGGGACTTATCAACAAAGAAAATATTCCTTCTGGGTTCACTGACCTTGGTGATTGTATTTTGAGTGCTCAGGAAGTGGAAAAATTACACGAAAATACTTCTGGCTGTATTAGAGAAAGGGGCAAACCTAAACGTCAGAAATCCAGTTCCAAACTTTCAGAGCTCAATGAAAATCAAGATGGTCTTGTGGTAAGTAAATAATTTTATAAAATTTTTACTGTGGCCAACTAGGAAATATCACATTTCTTTTCCTTGCTTTCTAAAAAGTAAATAATAATTTCCATCTTGAGTTTTACAGAATTATAAAATACAAGGTCTGAAAGAGACCTTAGAGCGACTAAGTATACATACTTGTGTTTCTTTTTTATAAGTATAAAAACCAATACTGAGAAAGATTATATTCTACCAAAGGAACCAGAGAAAGGACCACTTTGATTTCCATATTATTTAAATTGGTCTGATTTTTGTCTCATTCTTTTAAGCGTTTTTAAATTTTATTTTTGAAACAAAATTGTCAGTAACTTGCATTCATCCTTGTTTTTCCACATTCTATTTGTTCTTGTCTATATGAATATGTAGAACACAATTTTAATGAATGAACTTAAAGCAAGCTGAAAGAAAAATACAAAGAGATTAAGGATCAGCTGTCTTCATGTTCAGAAATTTATTTTCAAATCTATATTCTTTGAAGTATTTTCTTCCAAATTAGTCAGAAACACAAAACAATTACTCTCCTACACAGTTACCTCCAGCCTGAGCCCATATCATTAATTTAATATATAAGTGTTATAAGTGATTTCAGTCAATAACTAAATAATTATTTGGTTTAACAGTTAATATACATCATCCTTTTTTGGGTATGCTTCAGTTTCTCTGAAAAGTGAGAACCAAAGTCTGTCTTCTAGTTCTCTTTAGTTTTAAAAATTTAACCAAAAAGTATATAAACTAAAGATAGACTTTATAACATGGACTGGTATTCCTAAAACAATAGGTAATAAGCATTCTTACTGTTCAGCGTGTGAATCTTCTGATCGGCCTTGTCACTGACCAGAACTAGCTCCATGCTGGCTGCATACATTTGGCTCCGTACACTTAGCGAAACTTGCAGGCCACCTATTTTTTCTCATTGTCAGTTTCTGCATGTACTCACAAAAGTTTCCCAAGTTTGCCCTAAATAAAATATACATAAATGCAAATTTAGGAAAAGCATGTTTATTCTATTTTCCCCAAAAATGTGTTGATACTCTGTTTCTAGAAATAAACCGATCAGCTGGAGGGGACAGAGAGCAGTCCAGCCCCCTGTCTGACACAGCTCTCCAAATAAAGAGCATTAGCCCTGAAACCATTACACAGTAAATGGTATTTAATATCGACTTAATTCTTATTTGCAGGGGAAAGTAAGTTTTTAAAAATCATACTAACTTTATTAGCTCTGTATTTGGTCCATGATTTGCTTATGTGCCAAAGAATATTACAGTGACTAAAAAGTCTGACTCTTGGCTTCTTTGAAAAGAATGTATTAATACTCCTGTTTGAATCTCTTTTTACTGAACTGAACCCACAAATTTTTTTCACCAGGAATAGTGTCCTAAATGACATAAATTGTAATAGCTAATAAAAATGGAAAAGTACATTTATTCCTTAGAATGTGTGTTTGATTATAAATACTGTGGACATAGTCTTTGTTTAAAACTATTTACCATATTTTGCCATATATAATGGATTCTTTTTTGCCCAAATTTTTGAAGGAAAAATAGGATGCGGATTATACATGGGTATAATAATCACACACCATGGGCATAATAATGGGTATAATATTCCCAGGTATAATGTGCACAAAAACATGGGTGCACATCATACACAGCAAAATACGGTAGGTGGGAGAGACTAATTTCATTTTGGTCTTATTTACGTGAAAGGATTTGCCCTCACCTTTGTTGCCAGTTTCCTCATTCCAGGATTGTGCATGTCACACGTTAACATAAGTGAGCTAAGTGGACCGTGTCTTTGTTGCAATGAATAATTTAAAATCCTGCCAACACAACTTAGAAGAAAAACTTTCTTCATTTATTAAAGTGAGGGTGTTCTCTAAAACCTGTCCTAACTCTCATATTCCATGAATTTTTAAATCTAATCTTCACAGGTAACCACAAAGCAAAGAGCCGGAGAACATAACAATGACTAGTACTTAGAGTACATCTGAAAGTTGTTGTACATTTTAACTAACACTATTCTTAATCTTCTCATTTTACTTTACCCAACTCCCCTTCAAAGTCTTTTTTTACTTTGCTTCAAGTTCTTCACACCCTGACTGAACATATGTTTATATGGCTGTGGGGGGGAAGGGGGGCTTATGGTACATAATTGTATGCCTTCCCTGTGCCAGGAAATACCTTGCAGATACAACAGTGAGAAGGGTGGGCAAGAATTGCTGCCCTCGTGGAGCCCTACGTCCTAATAGGAGACACAGACAATAATCAAGAAAAATAAGTAAAACATCAGATATTAGATAATGATAACTACTAGAAAGAAGAATAAAGCAGGAAATGGGGACAGGAATTGTGAAGGGGCATGGGATGCATTTTTAAATAGAGTGGTCAGAGAAGACATCTCCAGAATTTGACATTTGAGTATGAAGACCTTAGAGGATGTAGGGAAGCAAGCCACAGAAGTACATACTATAATGACAGATGGCAAAGGTCCTGAGGCAAAAATTTATCTGGAATGTTCAAGAAACTACAAAGACACCATTGTGGCTGAAGGAGAGTGGGCAAAGTGAGAGAAGTAATGGAAGAGAGGGCAGATTAAGGCCGTAGAGGTCATTGTCAGGCTCTGCCTTGGCTCTGGGCTATGAGAAGCCACTGGAGGGTCTAGATAAAGTGGTGACCTGAGTTACTGAAATTTGGGTTGACTACTCCATTGAGAATGGACAGAAAGTGGGCAGAAGCAGGAAAACCAAATTAGGAAGCTAGTGCAGTAGTGTACATTTGAGATGATGGTAGTTTGAACTCAGGTGATACCAGAGCCAGCACCTAGTGCCTTGCAAGCTGTGCAGTGAGCTACTCCAGGGGCACTGTTCACATCAGCTAAAATGAGAATGGCTCCTCCTAGAGTAGTACATGGCAGTAGTCATGAAGCAGTAGATGGGTCTGGATACATTTTGAAGGTAGAATTGACAGGATTTCCTGACATTACCTGTGGGGTATGAAAGTAATAGAGGAGTCAAAGATGACTCCATTTTTGGTCTGCACAACTAGAAGATGCGTGTTACTGTTTACTGAAATGGAGAAGACAGAAGTTTGAGGATAATATCATGAATTCAGTTTTGGACATGATAAGATTGAACTGCCCATCAGATATCTAAGAAGAGGGAGGCAACTGGATTTGTGGGCCTAGAGTCGAGGGAGGATATCCTGACGAGAGATAACAGTGTGGGAGTCATCCGCTGACAGGCTATTTAAAGACAGCATACTGGATGCGTAGCCGAGGGAGCAGTGTGGACAGAAAAGAGAAGTGGCCTCGGGGACTGTGAGCCTGACACATACCAGCATTTAGAGGATGAGGAGGTGAAAACATGCTAGTAGGACAGACTTAAGAGGAGCAACGCGGGAAGTAAAAGAAAAATGAGGTGAGTTTGTTGTCTTGGAAACTAAGAGAACCAAGTATCTTGAGTTGAAGGAGGGTCAATTGATCAAGAGGAAGACTGCCTTTGACCACTGGAATTAGCAAACCAGAGATCACTTAATAAGAGCAATTTTGGTGCAGAGATGGTAGCAAAAGCCATTTTCCAGGAAAAATGAGAGGAGAATAACTGAAGACAGTGAGTAATAATTTCACAGTGAATCTCACCAGCCCACATCGCAGCCAGAGAGGAGAATATGTTGTAGACCTAAAAAAAATGCATCTTACAGATTGGAAATGTCTAATGTGGGAGCCGTCAGCTGTGTGAGCACTACCCCATTTGTCTTTTCACTGCTCGATGTTGCCATGACCAGCAGAGGCCAAGAGAGGAACAGATCATTCAGAGCTCGAGTTAGTGGCAGTGAGTGGCATTAGAGTCCTCTGCCCTGTCACCGTTGCCATGGTCTCAGTCTTTCCCTGTCTCCTTAAACTAGCTCAGCCTGTGCCCTTCAGTCTCTCTCAGCAGGAAACCTTATCTCTTGGTTTACTTTGAAGAGTTAAGACATCTGGCTTGTGTTTCAACAAGCTTCCTCAGTCCTGCTTCAGTATTTCTCTAGGTCTCCACTCATTTTATTTTCTTACCTGCTCAAATGATAAAGTGGCTTTTCTAAATTCAAAGGTTAACCTTTAAGGTTAAGAGTGTCTTTGGAAAGTCTATGTTCTACATCCATCTTCCCACCCCACCCCCAGGTGTGTATACAGACATGGACACACACACTTATCATTGATTTCTTCATTGGCTCCTTTGTGTTGGCCAAGAAAAAAAAGTCTCTATCTCTAAAAACTTTCTCTCTAGAGCGCAGTTTAACAGTTTGAATCAAAAGCCATAACTCACTCGTGTATTTTATCTAATAATCCTACCCATGCTGTTTTGTTCTACTACATAATCTTAAATATGGAAAAGACTGTAAGTAGTAATTTTCTCACCACAAGAGTATCTATAATTATAGATAATTAGAAGGAATTTAAATGTTCAAAAGTAGGAAACCAGATAAGTAGCCACTTGTGCCTCTATATCAATGCAATAAAATATTATGCAATAATTAAAAAGTATGACTCTGAAGACTATGTAATAGAAAATATTTGACAAGTGTTTTAAGTGCTGAGCATATATCTTCAATTTAATATCCCCAGTAATCCATAAGGTACATATTATTAATATTCTAAACATGGGGAAAATGAGGCACAAGATGTTAAATAACTTGTTCAAAATCACATGTAAATAGTGAGGGATTCCACTATCCTCTCATACTCTCAATATTAAAAGTAGGTCATGAAGCAGGATCTACAGTGCCTACATTTATGTGCGTGTGTGTATTGCTCGTTCCTAGGGGAAAAGCCTGAAAGGAAGTACACCTCAAAGTCATTGTGCTTGTATTATGGTGGTGGTATTAGAGGCAATTCTTACTCCATCCTCTGTTTTCCACATAGTCACAGTCATGTGTGAGTGTACTAATTCTATAAATAGCAGACATTTACTATATGAAGAACAAAAATTAATTTAGTAGCTCTCTTACTCATAAACAGCTTCAATCTGATGTCACATCCGCCCCCTGAAACTGCACGTGAGGTTCAAGGAAGGGGCATAAGTCTTGCGATCAGAGCTGAATCCCGGTTTCATGTCTGTCACTAAATGGCTATGGCAAGTGAGCACATCCCTCAGTTACCACAGTTAATTCATCTGTAAAATTGGGGATATTAATATTCTCATTGTCGTTTTTTGTGAGATTTAAATGCAACAAAATGTGCTAAAGAACAGGAAAAACTGAAAACAGTACATATTTAACTTCCTTTCTATTCCCTTTGCTCTGATCTTCAGTATCTTTCCCTCCTTTACCATCAGATATTTTGAATAGTCTGTACTTGCTGTTTCCAATTCTTTTCACATTTTTTCATCAACCCCTGGAGTCAGAAGTCTACCCCCACTTCTCTGAAGAAACTGCTTGCTTCATATCCCTAGTTGGGCCTGTGGTTGGAACTGGCCTTTTCAGACCCTTGTGCTGTGACGTCTGCTAGATCCTTGGCCTCTCGGAGGCCGGTGCTGCTTGATACTTTGTCCCTTTGTCTCATAACTCTTTCTCCCTTGGCCTCTGGTGACTGTGACCTCTCCTTGTCCTTTTACTACAATGACTATTTTCTTTTTTGCTGTATCCTTCGTAGGCTCATTTCCCACAAAGCATACTTGATATAAATGTTACCCGCATTTCTGTCTCATATCTCTTTTCCATCAGCACTTTACCTGAGAGCTTCTCACTTCCATGGTGCCAAATGACACCTCTGCAAATGACTTCTAAGCCAACATTAATTGACGTTTTCTGCCGTTCACCTTAGAAAGTACTTCAAAGTCAACGTGTTAAAACCAAACTTACTGCCTTTTATTTTCCTCTTTGATCTCTTTTTCACTCAAGATACCCATTTGAATACATCAGATAATTGTCTTCTTTGTCGTTTTCTAAGTCCTTTTTCTTACCCCCAATCCTTCTTCCAACTTTTCAATAATTTGTCAAATCTTGTTGACTCTACTGTAAAAATGTTATGTGCACCACCCTTTTCTCTTTGCATTGCCATTACATAGCTGAAGCCCTAATTGTAAGTAGTCTAGAACCTCAAAACAGCCACCAGAGTATCTCTCCGACTCCACCCTCTGCCATCTGCCATCTTCTTACCATTTTATCTGCTACTGCAGAACAGTCATCCACTCTTTCGTCTGTACAGTGCAGCTCAGCAAGAACTCCTGCAAAACTATGTGACAGTTATTCTCTGAGTGGTGTCAGCATAAGGTAAGGAAGCCAGCATTGCGAACCACAGATTTAAAATTATTCATTCCTTCGATCGTACAACAGAGAACTATTGACCAGCACTATTTAGGCTCAAGGAACACCGAGGTGACCAAACAAACACACTCTCTGTTTTCCTGAAGTAGACATTTTCAAAGGATGAGACAGAAAAGAAACAAGTAAATATATAGTCAGATGGCAGTGCATGCTGTGGAGAGAAATGAAACTGAATAAAGTAGAAAGTGGTGGGAGACCAAGGATTGATATTGTACAGATTAAGGTCCTCAGGTCAGGCCTCACTGGGGATAGAACTTGTGTGAGGGCCTGAAGGAGGTAAGGGAGCCATCAGGATACCTGGGAGAAGACTGTCCAGGTAAAGGTGGCAGTAAGCCTTCACCTTTTGGGGCTAAGGAAGAGGCTGCTGTGGTTGGAACAGAGTTGAGGGAAGAGCATTGGAGGAGATGAGGTCATGGTCATTAAGGCTTTGTAGCCATTTTTAGGTCTTTGGCATTACCCTGAGTGAGGTCAGGAGCCATTAGAGTATTAAGGGGAAGAAAGTCATTTTCTGATGTACCATTTAAAAGGATCACTCAAGCAACTGTGTGAAGAATAGCCCAGGGTGAGGAGGGATGGACAAGAACTGAAGCAAAATAATTGACATCATCTCAGTCTAGGCCAGGATGACAGCAATGGAAGTAGTATGAAGTAGACAGACTGTGGATGTATTTTCAAGTGGAATCAAGAGGATCCTCTGATGGGGTAGGGATGGGCTGTGAAGAAGCAGGGGAGGGGTGCAGGACGTCACTGAGATGTTTGAAGTAGGGGGAAGAATGGAATGCCACTTACTAAGATGGAGAAAACTCTTGGAGGGGTAAGTCAATAATTTCATTTGGACATATTCAGCTTGAGATGTTTATTAGTAAAAAAGTCAGGTAGGCAGTTGTATATACGAATGTGGAGTTTAGGGGAGGGGGGAAATAAAATAAGTTTGGAAGTCTTCGGCACAAAATTGGTATGTAAAGCCTTGAGATAGGCTGAGCTAGCCCCCAGGAAACAAGCAGAAAGAAGGAGTCCATGGGCTGTGCTCTGGGACATAACAACATTTACGGGATAGGTGGAAGGGAAGGTACAAGAAAAAGAGATTAAGAAGAAGCAGCTAGCAATTTCCAGTACAGTATAGGGGCAACAGCTTATTAGATTCAAGTCAAGAGAATATCAGAAGAGAGAAATTGAAATAGTGAGTAACCAGTAATTCGACATTATAATATCTAGCTAGCTTACGTCTACTATTTGCTAGGAGCTATTTTGCTGGGAAAGAGGAGGAAGAGCCTCCTTAAGTGGGTCCAAGGGCGTATAGGGGGAAATGAAGGATAATGATACAGTAGCTGGAAACAATTCAAGATTAAGAGAGTCTTTGAAAAAGGCAGTGTATAGCACAGTATTTGTATAAATTAAGCCAAAGGGAGGAGGAAATGATGATGCAAGAGAATGGGATCCTTTGCAGGATCAATGTTCTGGAGTAACTGATAGGGGACGGGACCTAGTGGACAAGTGGAGGGGTTTGACAAAATTACTTTGATTCAAAGACCCTTTCCGCAGGGACTCAGATGGTTTTCCCTCACCACCTCCTTCACATAGCACCAAAGGTCTATCCCTGTGTTCTAACCTCAGCCTACCTCTCATCTAAGAAAAGTGAATATTCTCTTAACTTCTTAAAAAATATTTTTATTGAATTTATTGGGGTTACATTGGTTAGAAAAATTATAAATATTTCAAATGTACAGTTCTGTAATGCATCATCGTGTGTTCACCATCCAAAGTCAAGTCTCCGTGACCCTTCATCCCTCCTGTACCCCTCCTACCCGTCTGTGGGTAGCCCTCCTACCCATCTTCCTTGCCCTCCAGTGACCACCATGTTGTCTGGGGCTGTGAGGACGTTTCTTTTTTTCTTTTCTTTATTTTCTTTTTCTGCTTAATGAATTCACTTATTTCACCAAGCCCACATGACTTCCCTCTCCTCTGATAGCTGGCAGTCTATTCTCTGTAATTATGAGTCTGTTTCTATTTTATTTAATCTGTTCATTAGATTCCACATCTAAGTGACATATAGTGTTCGTCTTTCTCTGACTGGCTTATTTCACTTAGCATAACACTCTCCAGGTCCATCCATGCTGCCACAAAAGTTAAGATTTCCTTCCTTTTAAGGCCAAGTACATTGTGTAAATGTACCACAGCTTCTAACTTTTTAATTTTACCATGTGTATACACACATCCAGGATTCATTCCCTTTTATACTATTGAGTGAGAAAAGAATGTGCTGGCCTTGAATTTTATGTTTTCTCAATTAATATTTAACATTTGTATTCAGGTGGAACCTGTAGTAGAAATGAAGGTAATATAACAGTGTAACAAACCACACAGTGGGACCAGTCACCAGAACACAAAGGGCACGATGGCAAGGACGCAAGGACAGGTGCCTGTCTGGGTCACCGGGGTAACCCCACGCCCAGACAGGCAGGCACTCACTGAAAAGGTGTTTGCTGGGCAGGGGAAAGGGGGGGGCAGGGGGATGAGTGAATGAATGGGTAACTTGTGGAACAAAAAGACCCAAAACACAACGTCTGGAACAAAGTAAAAGTCTTGTTCTCCTGTGACAGTCCAAAGCAGGGCTTTAGGTTTGAGGAGCGGAGTCAGGGGCTTGCTCCAAACAGTTTTTCAGCAACCCAGACTAACCTCCTGTCGGCCCTCTTCAGCAAGTAGCACTCCGGTGGTTTTCATGTCTGTTCTAGCTCACAAAAAGAATGGACATGAAACATACCTGGTGGTTAGTCTCTTAACCAGGTCTGGAAGCCACACATGTCATTTCTCACATCATGTTAGAGAAAAGGTGGTCATGTGACCATGTCTCACTGTAAAGGAACCAGGAAACGTGTTGTTCTCCAGCCTGTGGCTACTTCATTACTGTGGGGAAAGTAGGATGGATTTGGGTGGGTAGCTAGCAAGTTCTCCCACAGGCATCTTCTTACAGTACCAGTCGTTATTTCAGAATATGAATTAATTGCTACAGTTTGAAGCAGTAAAACATAAAATGTACAAAAGGGTACAGAAAGAAATTCACATGTGCCACTAATCATTCACTAATGAGAATATGTCAACTATTCACCTTCCCTTAGAGCTCAAGGTTAGAATAATGAACCTGTTTTGACTAGCAGCATTCCATGTAGCCTTCAGACTGAGCTGTTTGTATATTCAGAAAAGGCTTTCTTTTTCTTCTTTTTTTTTTTTTGGTGTCTTCCATAAAGGCTTTGTCAGCATTTTATAGTTTTAGAAGACAAATTTGTTTTTGCTCCAACTGGTTTCAAATTCTTCAGTGGTCAGACAGGTTTTGAGCCTTAGCTTCAGTGCAGGATGGGGATGGGGGCGGTGCAGGGGAGAGAACTGAGAATGAACTCCACGAACTAAAGCTTTTTAAGAGACTTTTACTCTTTTTAAGTTTGAGGTTATTTTTAGAATTTAGAAGGGCGGTTCTTAAATTTCAGTTCTTTCTGATATCCCAAAACTGTTCAAATAATTTATATTATAGCAAATCTGTGTGTTTTGAAAACCACTGGCAGGACTTACATGAGGCAAAATTTTCTGGATTATAAACAAGATATTACCTGTCCTTTTTTTAAAAAAATGCAATTCAAAAAGTAATTTTATTATACTTAGAGTCATAATCTGTTCTTTGCTATTTCTTAAAATTACCTATTTAAAAGATTCAAGAAAACATTTTTTGTAAGAATTCTATTAACTTCAACCTTTAACAAATGAAAACATTAATGAACTACTCTAACCACACCTAGAAAAGTGTTTTAGACATAAAATAGCTCAAAACCTTCAAAAAGCATCAGGCCAGTGTTTTCTCCTAAGACAAGTACCATTTACCATACTTGAAAGTCCAGTAACGTACTTCTCCTACAGTGAAAGCATCAAACATTTCAGCCATTATTGCAACCTATACATTCCATTTGCCCCTTCCCCCATCTCAGTGAAGAGGGGGAATGCTGATCTATTTCATACCTTAATCTTCCCTTCCTACACCTTAGCAAAGAATGGAAGTCAGAATTTATAAAACATTTTGCAGCCATGGAAATAGGTACTTCCATTCCTGTACTCATAGATCTTTACTATCCTTGTTAGTTTCATTCCAGAAAAAATGGAGGTAGGTTGCTGCTTATAACACATTCCTCCCATGTTCCTGTTTCCAAAAGGTGTGGGGGGAACCTCAACTACCTTAGCAAAGGAACACTGTGTACTTGCATGCTACTTTGGCGAAACCAGACCATGAATATTCAAGTCTCAAATGTGTGGAAATAATTCCTAAAAGTTGGAATTATTATAAAGCTTTACAGAGAAATACTGAACAATATTGAAAGTCACCATTTGTCAATTACATCTATTAAAAACTCAGAGCCTTGGGAAATTCTTAAGTATATGGACCAAACATTCTTTTTTTAAAGTGGGGTGGGGAGGATATTGAATAAGTTAGTACTTAACTTGTTTTAACCCTGGAGATGAGCTAAACTTTCTCACATTTTCAACTTCTTATTGCAGAGCTTTCAATTATATAATATACCTATCTTTTTAAAATATTTCTCAAAACCTATAATAATTATATCTTGGTTCTTTCTGCCCAGAAAAAAATCAATCTTCTAATATCTTCTAAGTATAATAACTAAAGATATATCTTTAAATTTATGTAATGCTATTATGGTTTATTTTTTGTTCTCACTTTCTGAATATTTCTTAGCCTTAATCTAAAGATTGTTATTTCTTTTGAAATAGCCATTTACATGTCATTATAAGTGCATTTCATCGATACTGTTTTAAAGTGGTCTGAAGGTAACTGGTTGTGCTTTGGCTAAGAATTCATGTTTCGGAACTTTAGGAAAACCTAATACTATTGCACTAGATCTTACACTAAAGATTGTGATAACCCATTGAAGATTACCAGTGGGAACAAAGGTTCTTTGTCATAGGCGTATCACTTTTTATCAGGAAGATCACATGTGGGTAATAAGAGCAATTCTGCTTTGGTTTAAAGAGAGCTGTTTTAAAGAGGCCTCTTCTAACTTAAACTTCAGAGGCATAAAAAGGTGAATATACTTGTCATAATTTTATAATTTCTCAGGTTTATTAAAATTATCTAATTGTGAATTATCTAAGCATATAAATCAGAGTTCAGTAGCAGACATGGTCTTTTCAGTTCCTGGGACATCGTCTTACTATAAACAAATAATAGTAAAATATTTTCCTTGGGGATTTCATGGTTTTAGAAATAATGATGTCAGTAACAACAACTAATATTTATTAAATGTACCAGGTATTATTCTGGTACACATATTAGCTTTACACATATTATCCCATTTTAATCCTCATGACCACACTATGTTAAGTATTGTCACCGTCCCCATTTTCCATAGGAGCAAATTGAGGGTCAAGTAGGGTCATACAGGTGGTAAATGGTGAAACCATCATTATAAGTTAGATTATGCTGTCTCCCTTTGTTTCTATTCTTTGATGTAGCCTACATTTTAAACCTTAAAAATTCTAGAGAAATTCTAGAATTTCAAACCAATATAAATGGGAAATAATTCGTCCATCCTCCAAGCCAAAGATTTTTTCCCTACTCTATTTATATGTTTATTTTTAGAGATTTTTATATATGCAGATTTCATGGGACTACTGTGATTATTAATCAAATTTACTTTATAAAGGGTTTTTCATAATGGGAGGTTATAAATATGTAGATAAACACACGTTGCTTCAATATGTGTTTGTTTTTTCAATGATACAGAGTAGGTGAATTGTGCTTAATGTCCTTTTTTCTATCTTCACTTGAGGACATTTTTTCATTGCTTTTAGAGAGAGAGAGGCAGAGGAAAAGAAAGAGAAAAAAACATCAATTAGTTACCTCTCATAGGCTCCTCAACTGGGGATCAAACCCACAACCCAGGTATGTGCCCTAACTGGGTATCGAACCCTCAGCCTTTTGGTATAGGGGACAATGCTCCAACCAACTGAGCCACACAGACCAGGGCATGCTTAAAGGCCTTTTAATGTAGATATGAATCTTTGAGTTCAGTGGTATTCGTGTCCACATCTCCAAATCAGCTATGTTTTTGAGTCTACTGAATGTCAAAAAAAAATGTTCTTGTTTGCTTATTTGTAATCTTCCTTCATGGGAATTGCTTACTTATTCTGTACTTAATTATCTGAATTGTATGTAGAAAACATTGGCTGGTATTCACAGAGGCAGTCAAAAAATCTTACAGATATGCCTCCTGATAAGCACTAAGCCCTCTTGGTCAGCATGAAATACATGCTATTCAAAGTAAGTTTTCCATTTGCATTTTTTCATCTTACCAAATATAAAGATTAATATTAAATGTTGCAGGAAGGTTCTTAAGTTAACCCCACTTCTTTTCATGATGTTTTATAGCTTAGGTATGTATTACCCAAAGCATATTAGCAATACAAACTGAAAAGTTGTTAAATAAGCAGTGAATGTTACATCAGTTTCTGATTAGATTCAAGGTCAGATTCCTCAGTTTGAGTTCTAATGCTACCCTCATATTCTGGTGATCTGGGTTTTGCTCTGTTTAGCTATAAAATGTGGATACTACCTAACAGGGTATCATAGGGTACAATGACCATTTCTATGATGCTGCTAGATTACCTTTGTTAAAGGAATGATAGTTTAACATATACTTTTATGCAAGCAGTGTATAATAAACTATCATAATTTTACTGGTTTTAACAAACATAGAAATGGGAGGACTGGAATTCATCACATCTGCACATTACCTGATTTTTCTGTTTTGAAGGGGGGGTGTGTTGTTGCATATTTCTTACCATTTGTATTGGTCAACGAATGACTTGTTTTGTTACAGAACATGGAACATCTCAATTCCACACCATCTCATGAGAGGGCTCAGCCTGATGATGTTGAACTGATGTCCGATGACAGGTAATTTTAGAATTTTCTCCTCACGTGGTTGATGACACAATGAATAGATTTTTTTTCACTTAATGCAGTGTGCAGTATAAAAGCTAAAAAGAATAGAATTAATGGACTATATGTTTACCAACAATATTTTATAACAAGAAAAATACTTAGAATAAAAGATCTACACTGGTGCTATAAAAGACAAATACCGTATTCATGTTTGTGTTTCTGTGTTTGTTTTGTTTTGATTACTTTTGTGTCTTGTTTTGGTTTTGGGTTGTATAAGAATTTTATGTAGAGCTACTCAGCTTACCTTTAAGCTAGAGTAAATCATAATTTCAGTAGATGAAAAGCACTGTTATCAAACACATTGACATTTTATGATATTTTGTTGTTTTTCATAGCAAAGAAAGTGAAAAAGAAAGTGGACACACCCAGCATTTTGAGGTGAGTGGCCAACAATAAGATGGTGATTCCTGAGAGCAAAGTGAGGCATCGCAGCCTGTCAGTAGGGGTAATGAGATTAAGGGACAGGGCTGTGATTAGTTAGAAAGGTAAATACCCAGACAAAGATTACTTGAGAAATGATATGAACTCTATTCTTCTGCTTTTTCAATTCTTTTATTTTACTTGCACAGATAAACTTCAATAGCATGGAGATTTGTCTTTAGGTTTTCTATAAAATAAAACAAAAAACCCCAAAGCTACTGGTTTGATTTTCCATGATTTTATGCATTTTTAAGGAATTGAAATAGCCAGTGAGTTTCAGTGGCTCTCTCACAGGCATTCTCTTATTACCTTTCAAATTAACATAAAGTCAGTTTGAGATATTAAATCCAATTCATTTCCTGAGTTTTGTGTCTCATTTTAAGTAAACAGGGTAGAAAATATGTCTAACTCCCTAATGTTGTGTACGCCTTACAGTTTCTGTTCCTTGCCTGGCCTCCCCGTTGTCTTCCGAGGGCATCGCCCTGTTGACCCAAGTGTTGGGTTTCTTGGCTCTCGGCTCTGGCTCAGCTTCCTTTCATTCATGCGAGTCGCTCGTCTGCCACTGCCACGTGCCTCCAGCCTCGCATCACTCTTGTTTTCTTCTTGGCAAGAATTAAAGTTTTTCTCAACCTATTCTTGGATTCTGACTCTTGATATATGAATTATACATAGAACTCTCCCTCTAACCCAGTGATTCCGAGTCTTTGTTTGGCATTGGCCTTATTCACTCATAGATTAATTCAAGAATTTACCATGTATTGAGTCCTACTAGGTACAGGGACTGTTCTAGTAGCTGCGACTTAATAAAAGCTGCAGCCGCTTCCTCCACAGAGTTATATGATCTAACTGCTCACACATCTGAAAACTGTGGACCCTCTTCTTAGAATAATGCACATTCGTGTCAGAGTTGGCATAAAATTGCTGGAAATCAATGGCAATCCCCTCCCTACCCTACAGACTCCTCATTTTCTCATTCAGTTCTCGTTGTGTGTGCTTCTTACTGACCCAGCCAGATTCAGCTTCCGAGCCACTTCTTTCATCTCTTATTTCCACTCCTTTAGGCTGCCTTCCGTGGAACCCAGGCAATAAGCTGACATGCTTTTCTTGTCCCTAAGCACTTTTTTTCAGAGCATGATAGTGTTGTTTTATTTTTCTCCTGGTTTTGTCCTTTCTCTGCTCTCTTCCTCTGTTCACAGCAAGCACCTATTTATCATGCCACTGAACTTTATTTTAAAGAAAATTGCTTTGCTAGCCTCTAAGAGAGGTCTTCTCAGTTCTTCCCTTTTATACCTATTATATTTTACGAGATAAAAGGGTACAGGGCAACCTTTGTGGTTGAACTTCAGAACATTAACTCATAGACTCCAGCTGGCACCCAAACTTAATTCAGAACTCAATTTGCCTTGGTACTTCTGTGGCTGGCTCCCGTGGCTGTAGCCGAATCACGGGGAAAGAATCTCAAATCCTTCTTCCATGTGCCCGGAGCTGTTTTCACATGTGCAGTTACCCATCAGTGCTCAGACCACTGTCGGCACTCCTTCAGCACTCGCTATTAATAAGCATTGTCATCATAATAATTTGAGCTAGGAGGTAAAATTAGGTAGTGAGTTAAAATCTAGACTTAGCTTTCCGTATCATCTTTCTTTTACAACTGCACCAACAGAGGAAAAAAACACATCACTCCACAAGATGTGGGATCGAGTTTCTACTCATGAAGGCATGTGTTTCTTTCACTGAAGGAAATATTTTATTATTAATGAAGGGCTGTGAAAAGATCCATCTTACGTTTTGAAATCTCTCTTCCTGTTTCTTGTGTGTTGTAATTGTTTACCTTTTAATATATGTAGCACTTTATAGAACTTATTATACAACTGAAGTAATTAATGGATTTTCTGGTAATACCACAATAATTTCTAAATTTCAGAGACAAAAATAAGTCTAGATTTTGGTTACATCTTGAATGCTGTTTAGCCAATGTTTTATTTCAAGTCTGTAGATCAGATTGAGATGCCAAAGTTACATGATAATGTATCCAATTTCATTTTCCATTAATCAGAGTTTGTCCCCATTAATATTATTGTCTATTAAATTCTCAAATTCATGCAAGATATAACAAATGACATCTATTAGGGAAAGGTGGTTTGTCTTTCTCATTTTGACCAGTGTTTCCATCAGAATGAGGAACACTAACCTTCAGCCTCAGCAATGCTCTGCAGGCTGGGTAGCTCAGGTGTTTGTCGGCTAGTGCACTGGGGCTGTGGGCTCCATCACCACTTGGGACACAGACAGGAAGCAACCAATGAATGCATGGATGTGTGGAACAACAGATACATGTTTCTTTTCCTCTCTCCCTGTCTTTCTCTCCCTTCCTCCATCCCTCCCCCCCTCTGCTTTTTCCCCTCTCTCTCCTTTTTTCCCTCCTCTTCCTCCTCTCCCTCCTCCACTCCCTCCCCATTCCTCCCCTCTCCAAAAAATCAACAAGTAAAAATTTGAAAAATAATGCTCTATAAAGGCAGGCTTTTCTGAAAGTCTGCTTCTCAAAGGCAAATGCAGACACAACTGCAACTGTATTGTTTAAATAATCAGTTTGCAGCCTTAAATGTGTTTTTGCTTGAATGACTGTGTTGAAAAGTGAAAATAGGCTTATCCCTTTGTTGCACATCTTTTTAATTTCCTATGATTATGGTACTAATCTTATGCAAAAAGAGAGTCTGCTGTGATCTCAGACGGTGAATGAGAGTTCTTCGTTTTCCATTTTATCTCAGTTTAAATGGTTTGTATTAAAATCTGACATGTTGATAATGAAACACAAAGTTAGAATCACTTCAAAATGCCAAAACCTAAAGTATGATTTTGAGGCATTTAGAAAGGTGCACATTTGAATAGAATATGTTTTGGGCAACACAGAATGATGCAACACAAGGAACAGCCTAAGAAAGCTAAGACGGTGGCTAGGCAAACATGACTCCCAGCACAAATGCCTCCAAATTGCAACGAAGCTACAGAACAACCACTATTCCGAACCACCAGAAATCAAGCTGAATGGAAATCCTACAACTATGAAATTAAAGAAGAAACTATATCAAAATTGGTAGGAAGAGCAGAAACATGAAATGAGCTGGCCTCACACCCATGTGTGGCAGATAAAAACTGGGAGAGATATATCTGGAGCAAGGGGTCCCAGTGCAGGGATTCCGTTATCAGGAAGATAAGTCCGCATTACTTCTGGCCATAAAAACAGGTAGAATGGAGGCTGTGGAAGATAGTAACTGCTGGAATGGAGGCTATGGCAGTTCCTTGTATAGGGCCCACACACAAGCTTACTCAGACTCACTTCTTCTGAGCTCCAGTACCAGAGCAGCAGTTTGAAAGGCACCAGACGCATACAGAGAGCAACTGACGTGTCTGGCATCAAGGCGAGAGCTGGGGAACAGCCTTCTCCCTTACAGAAACACTGGCAGAGGCCATTGATCCTTTCATCAGTCCTCACCCACTCACAGAGCCAGCAGGTGGGTGCCAACTTGAGTCTCCAGCAACCTGACTCATACTGTTTGCCCCACCCTGATGATTTCCTGAGGTTCTACCCCACCTAACTTTGGGGCCCACCCAAGCTGTTTCCAGTGGCTTTTCCATACAAAGGGCTTGTCTTTGCTCATATTTCAGATTTTTTTAAAATCCTCTCAAGCAATATCGGGCCTCAGCAAGCCACCTCACATGAATAGCTGCAGCTGGTCTTGGTTTACAGTTTGGCCACTCTAGGACACCTCCAAGCCCAGCCCAAGTAGCAGCCTCCTACAGATTGCTTTGTAGCTTATGCGAAGTAGCCCCAGACAGAACACAGGTGGTGGCTGACTTTGGCCTATGCATCCTAGGAAGCCCCAGATTCTGCACACCCAGTGGACAGCTACAGACCATGTCATAGCACCACCACCCAACAACCTCCTCAAGTAACATTCTCAAGGAGTGGAGTCAGTGAGCACCAGAGACCTGCTAAAGTAAATCCTGCTTTGTGGAGTGGGACCCCTGTACAGCTGATCCTCCACAGTAGTCAGAGGTCATTGGTCAGTAGCGGTCACAGCCAGCCCTTGCAGCTGATCAGCCTGGATAATCCCTCCCATTGACATGCCAACAGCAACCAAAGCTCAACTACAAGAGGAGGGTGTACTCAGCCCACACAGTGGGTACACCTCAAGTACCCAGCTTGAGTGGTAGGGAAGGATGTGCCACTGCACCCTACAGGACACTACTACTTTGGGCCACACTAAAGATGTGAAGTCAAAGCAGCTTGACCTGATACATAGAAACAAAAAAAGGGAGCCTGCCAAAATGAGGAAACAAAGAAATGTGGCCCAAATGAAAGAACAGAACAAAACTCCAGAAAAAGAACTAAGCAAAATGGAGACAAGCAAGCTACTAAATGCAGATTTCAAAACACTGGTTATAAGGATGCTCGAGCAACTTAGGAGAAGAGCAGATGAACTCAAAGAGAACTTCAACAGTATAAACAAGGTCATAGAAACCATAAAACAGAACCAGTCAGAAATGAAGGATACACAGTAACTGAAATGAAGAACAATTTACAGGGAGTCCACAGTAGAGTAGACTAAGCTGAGAATCAACTCAGTAATTTGGAATATAAGAAAGCAAAAAAACATCCAATCAGAACAGCAAGAAGAAGAAAAAAATCCAAAAAAAATGAGGATAGAGTAAGGAGCCTCTGGGACATCTCCAACATTTGCATCGTGGGGTTGATGGAAGGAGAAGAGAAAGAGCAAGAAATTGAAAACCTATTTGAAAAAATAATGACAGAAAACTTCCCTAATATGGTGAAGGAAATAGACATAAGTCCAGGAAGCACAGAGAGTCCCAAACAGGATAAACCCAAAGAGGCCCACACCAAGACGTTAAAATGCCAAAAGTTAAGGACAAAGAGAGGATCTTCAAAGCAGCAAGAGAAACCAGTTACCCACAAGGGACCTCCCATAAGACTATTGGCTGATTTCTCGAAAGAAACTGCAGGCTAGAAGGGATTGGCAAGAAATATTCAACTTGATGAAAAGTAAGGACCTACAACCAAGATTGCTCTACCCAGCAAAGCTATCATTTAGAATCAAAGGGCAAATCAAGAGCTCCCAGACAAGAAAAAGCTAAAGGAGTTCATCATCACTGAACCAGTATTATATGAAACATTAAAGGGTCTTCCTGAAGAAGAAGGAGAGGAAAGAAGGAGGAGGAGGAGACAAATACGAACAATAAAATAGCAATAAGTACATTTCTATTAACAATGAAACCTAAAATACAAAATAAGCAAACAAGCAAAACTGAAACAGCATCATAGATACGGAGAATGCTTTGATTGTTGCAGGACGGGAGGGAGGTCAGGGGGTGGGCGAAAAGGTAAAGGAATTAAGAAGTACAAATAGGTAGTTACAGAATAGCCATGGGGATGTAAAGCAGAGCATAGGAAATAGAATAGCCAAAGGACTTAGACGAATGATCCATGGACATGGACAATGGTGTGGGGGTTGCCTTGAGGAGTTGGGGGGTGTTTAGTGGAGGGGGCCAAAGAGGGAAAATTGGACAACTTTTATAGCATAATCAATAAAATATAATTTAGGGGGGAAAAAAGAACCTAGCTCACTGTTCCCTGAGCATGTAGCATCCAAAGTTCTTATTCTTTCGTTTATTTTTAAACTAAATTAAGAACTGAAAGAATCTGGCTATAAAAACAAGTGGAATTGAGGCTGTGGAAGAGAGATTGTCCTTAAAACTAGCAATTTCTAGATTCTAAAAATTGCTGAAAATACAGGTTTTCAGAGTTCTGTTTACGTGGGGTTTGTACCTTACGCTTCAATTTGATTCATTCTGATAAGTTTTATTCTATTGTTATAAGTTATTTTGGAAATATGTTTTGGTATAAAACCCATTCTATTAAAATTGTAACTTTTTACTTAATCTCTTTGTCAAAAAAGCAAAATATAAGGATTATTTACTACAGAAAAGCATATGACATTATCTGGCAGAGGTTATTTTATGTCAGTAGTATAAGGTTAATGAAGGTTAAATTCTTTCAAGATATTTCTACATTCTTTATGCTTTCTAAGCCTACTGCTTAGGAGAGCTTAGAAGCATACCTTTGATAACAAACAAGACATTCATAATAAACGAAAAACTATTCCTTTTTTCTTATCCTCCTTCAAAAAAAGAAAAGAAAAGAGGAGAGAGAGAAAGTAGTGAAGGCTTCTAGTCAAGACGGAGAATTAGTATTGATCACAGGAACTTAAGTGCATACTTCATTTTGCCCTGAGGAAGTCTGAGATAGATTCTGAAATAGACTCATTAACTAATATCTATGAAACAGATGAGTCTGTTATTTTAACTACACTGTATTTCATGGAAGCTTTAGGATTTTGTTATTGGTTATATTAGAACCAGAAAAACTAAAAAGCTTTATTTAGATTCATGTCCAACTCCATCCAGTCTTAAGAGGCAACTAAAGTTTTGCAATTCATATGGATTTTGAAAATTTTACTCTTTTGTCAGGCCAAACGGTAAATGTTTATGGTTCCATGTGGTCCTTCCTTAAGAGTGTGTGGTTCCTTCCAGTGTGAATGGCATTATTCAGCACACACTAGGATCTCATTGTCCCTGGCTCTGGTGAGCTGTTAGCTAGGCTAGTTATCCATGTCCTGTGCAGGGAAGGAGAAGGGATGGAAAAAAAAAAAAGGAACTATTTGAAGCTGGAGAAGGAGCAGGACCAATACAGTCTGAGGAGAGAAAAAGCCCAGCCCAGCAAGACAGGGCCACGTCTTAACAAACACCAGATGGACATACCTAGTTAACCATTTCTTGACCTGAATGAGGAATGTCACCTGAGGCCCCAGGCAAGGTGAGCGCTCTCACTATTTGCTCGATAGCATACTGAGTATTTCTTTTAGAACACACATGGCATTTGGCACTTGTATGTTCAGTGTCTCCCTTCCATGCTAGGTTCTATGTTACCCTGTAACATTATATTAGTTTCAAGTATGCAACATGATTGGGTATTTGTATGTATTGTGACATGATCACCACAAGTCCAGTTAACATCCCTCACCCCACAGGTACAGTTCTCTCCCTGCCACCACTAGTTCTCGGTGACGTGTTAGTCCTCGTCACCCCAGAGTCTGGAACACAGTGTGTGTCCAGTAAACACTTGCCAGATGACTGAATGTGAAAGGAAGATAGTGTATAAATGCAAATAACATTTCTTTTACCATTACTGTGGCCTAGCTGTTTTAATACATGTTTTTCATTTAATCTTCACAACTTTATGAAGTCTTATTCCTGTATTAGCAAAAAGAAGCTGAAGTACAAAGGGGTTTACCCACTAAAGACCTTACTGCTAGTAAGCTGGTATTTAAACGCACGTCTCTGACTCTAAACCCCGTCCCCTCTCTGCCATAACCTGTTGTTTCTCCTACAAGCCAGCCATTTTATTTCAGTACATGAGAATTCAGCCCATTTTCATATGGTGCCACATTCTGACAGGGGTTTGGTGTGTCACATCTCAGTTGAAAATTATGAAATTAACTTGATGTGCTCTCTGATTTAATGAAGCTGTGATATGTATAAACAACAGACATTGAAACCAAAAATATTTTGGTATTTGAGAATGTCCTTGACATTTAACATTAATTATCTGTTAGGAGAGACAGACAAGCCAGCACACGAGTGCAGTACTGTGTTATGAGCACTAGTAGAGAGTGGGGGACAGTCTGGGGAGGTGTCTCGCCCAGACTAAGCTAGTATTTGAGCAAGAACAGTTTTGTACTAGTGCAGTGCCACAGATACTGAGTGCTTGCCCACGGGCAGCAACTGAGCAGCATCACTAGGTCCCTTGAGCAACCCAAGGCCCACACCAGGAGTCTACTCTGCAGCCGCAGGTGAGAGGACTGTGCTGGGTTCAGAGCCCTGAGGAGCCAGAAGTGAGAGTCGGGACTCTAAGAGCAGCAGGAAAGTGAAAGAGCCACCTCAGGGATTGATCAGAGTCCAGCAGGCGGGGCTGAGCACGTGGAGGTACTGGTGAGCGAGTGCTGTGCTGAGTGTGTCCGTGGCCATGCGAGCTGGCATGGGTTGCTGTGGGAGGACTTCTCCACTGCTGTGCAGGCAATCAGCCGGGAGGCCAAGACTCCTGTAGGTTATCATCGGTTTCTAGTATGAATGACAACCCGTCATATGCAGTACAGACAGCATACTGAACACCCATGCGTGGTGGCCCTGAGTCCAGACAAAATGGTCTCTTTGCTAGTCCTCAAACATACACAAAATGACCAGCTTTGGGGCCTTACACTTGCTTTCCTGCTTCCTGGAATGCTCTGTCCACAGAAGGCGCACTCACTGGTTTCTTTCATGTCTCTGCTCCTGTGTCACCTTGTTGGAAAGGACTTCTCCGACCACCCAATACAAAACAGCAGACTGTGGTCCTACCTCCACCATCTTTCTTACCCTGCTTTATTTTTCTCCATAGTCCATATCACTACCTGACATTTTTTTCTGTATTAACTGTCCTCTTCTGTATGATTTATTAGGACAGAGACCTTATTTTGTCCACTGAACAAAAATTACTTCTTAAATGAACAAGTAAATAAATTTTATCTTCATATCCCAAGCACCTGACATATAGTGGACAGCCTTATTATATGTATATAATATGTGACAAATTACTTTTAAATACAGTAGTAAAGTTTTGACCTCCTTTTCTGTTAGAATAGTAGAATCTTACACAGGTTATCTCTTGCAGCATCCTACCCAGAGCAGTACTCACTCCTTCTCCCACATGCCTGACTCCCAGACTTTGTTCAAACACTGAAGAGCAGCTCACTAATTCACAAGCTGGTCCATTGTTGTATCACAGCAAAATTGACTGTCCTCAGAACTTCACTGAACGTACTCAAACACGTTCCACTGAATGTCAGCTCTCTCAGTGCAGGAAGCTTGCATGTCTCACCCAGAGCCCAGCATAGAGTGGGTGCCCAAAATCATGTTACTGAAGGAATAAAAATTCATGCGTTTTGAATGGCCCAGCCTATGTGGCTAAGTTGGTTGAGCATTGTGCCTTGAACTGAAAGGTGACCAGTTCAATTCCCAGTCAGGGTATATGCCTGGGTTGTGGGTTCAGCCCCCTCATTAGTGTACAGAAGGCAACCAGTCAGTGTTTCTCTCTCACATTGATGTTTCTTGCCCTCTTTCTCCCTCCCTTACCCTCTCTCTAAAAATAGAATTAAAAATTTTTCATTCATGTATTTTGGAGAAAGAATTTAAAATGTTCTACTTTTAATTTTCTTTGAAATTGGTGTGAATTCAGATGTAGCGATCATGAAAGTAAGCATTTTTACATTAATTTGTACATATGTGGCATCTCAGGATTGTACACGTCTTGTCAGCTACAGGACTCCTGAGTGTCCTGAGAGGACACAGACCCTGCAGGGGGCAGAGCCAGCGACGGGTTTGGGAGAGGACCTGGCTGCCTGTGCAGCGTATCTCCCTGGCCTCCCAGCATTCATTCCCCTCTGCACGGCGTCAGCCTGGAAACACATATTTTGCCATTATTATTCTGTGTTTAAAATCCTTCAGTGGCTTTCCATCGTCTACTACAGGATAAAATCCAAACTTAGCCCAGCATACAAGAGCTTGCTCAGTCCATCCTTGCTGCTGTCACCCCCATGCCTCACCCCAAGGACTGGCCACCAGGAACCTCTTCTCTTACTGTGACTAAGAGTGCCCTGCTGTCATGCCTGCCTCTGCACTTGACCCTCCTCCTCAACCTCTCACCCGCACCATCTGTGCCCAGAGAAAAATTGCTATTGCTGACAGGAACACAAGTGGTCCTTTTCTCTAATTTTTTTTATAATGTATCTAAAATTTCACTCCACGCTTCTTGTAGCGCATTTCATCTCAAATTGCGATTGTGCATGCCTCTTCCCCACTCCTTTCTCTAGCATTTTGAGATGAGATGTGGAAACGTTTTTCTTGTCTCCATATGGTGCCGATAATAACGAAAAGAATGATGGCTTCCATTCGTGTGTTTCTTGAGGCACCATGCTAGAGGCCTTCCATACCTCCTCTCAGACCTTTGCAGGAACTTTGCAAGATTGGTTGATGGGCATTTTATATGTAAACTAGGAAATGGAGGCTCAGAGAAGTGAGGGGCCCAACCAGAGCACCAAGCTCTGACCAGAATGTCCATAACACTTCAAACCCAGGCCTGCCTGTGAGCAAAATCCACTTCTGTCCCACTGCTCTGCTGCACCCACGGCTCATACTATGTTCCTCATGAACAAAGTGCCAAACTTGCAATGTCTCCTATATTCTTACTATTTTTGTCTCTAAGTATAACAGTGTTATAAATCTTAATTAAGAAAATACTTGTTTGCTATATGCAGATTCTAACACACACACACACACAGGATTGACGCTGTAATTTTTAAGAAGATGAGCACCAGATTTGGCCACTCAGCCCTGGTTCACTTAGGATTCAGCGCAAGTAACAAATAATTTTTGTAGTATAAATGCATACTCTCGGATTTTTCCTCCAATAGATAAACAGCATGTTTAAAGTGCCTTGAAGTCTCGGGTTTGCTTGGAATTCCTGTCTGACTTTGGTAGCTTATTATAAACTGATTGATGATACTTCATTTTATCCCAAATGTGAAGAAATGCCAGTTCTTGTGCATCATTTCATGGAATTGTAATAGTAAAAAGCCCTGTCTATTCCCCTGGGGATATTAAAGTGGATTGAATAGCTAGTAAAAGTAGCTGGGAATCTTAGTAGTGCTTTATTTTAAGCATAAGAACATTTCTCATTATGGAATCATTTATGACTTCCAGATGTTTTTGTCTTTTCCATTTAATGATGGTATATTTGCTAAAATAAATTTCCAGTTATTCTCAAAGAAAATCTTTGGTACAGGTAAGTGCTACTTGAGAAATATATTTGGGCAAACACTTTTGTTTATAAGGTTATGAAAGAGGGGAGAGTGACAGTGTTTGAGTTTACAAAATATCAAAAGATTAAGGTAAAAAATTAATTTCAATGCAATTTTTAGAACATAAAATCACTTAGCTAAAATAGCCTTTGGGGGAGGGTTTTCCGATCTTAGCCTGGTGTACAGTTGCCACCAATGAGCAAAACCAAGCATAGCCGAGAATTTAATAATCAGAGTAGATAAGTAGACGGGAAACAAGTGCCAGTTGCATATTTGTTAGATATAAATTATGACTTGCCATCTCTTGGCTTTTAATGTAAAAAATAAAAACTAAGTTGTGCTCACTGTGTAACTCTGGCTCGTTTCCAGAGTCTGTATTTCTTACTGCTAGCTGAGATAAGATGCCAAACCTCTGTGCTGTTTAAATTTGCGCAACAATGCTTTAATACCCAGAGCTCCTCCATAAATAGTCTGTCCTCCCCGCATTCAGGGAGAAAACAACCACAGGAAATCTGGGAATGTGCAGTGAGCTCCGCTTAATTGATCTCAGTCTGCAGGGCCAGCAGGAGAGCACGCGCGCCCCAGCCTCTCTGCTCCTGGCCTTGCGGGACTGTTTACCCAAGGGGCAAAGAAGTCTGCCTGCAGAGGACACCGTGCTGCTTCCACAGCTGTAGCAGCAGCAGGAGCGGGATGGCTGTTGTTTACAGTCTGGAGAGCCATGCTCCTTTAAGGAAACACAAACTGCCTTCCCTCATTCCTGGCCCCAATCAGTAATCATCAAGACTGTCAGCTGCCTGCAGTTGTCAGGAGGAGCAGCCCTCAGAAATCATTTTCTCACAGAAGAAAAGTTAAAGGAGCACAGATGGACTGTCGCTTTGTGCATGCAAGTAGCCAGCTACTGTCCAGGGGGCCTCAGGCTATGCTTTTGATTTCTGTGCTGGGTACATCAGCAGCTCTGGCTTTGGAGGTTTCATCCAGACAGAGTGGAATTGCTGCGGACATTTTTGGGTTTTGGTGAGCAGTAGATACCTGGGGACATTGTGCTGTTGTTGCAGAGCCCCACGATGAAGATCCAGGAGCACCCCAGCATACCTGACACCAAACTGCAGAGGACTCCAGATGCCGACGCCCAGCAGGAGAGCTTTGTCTCGGAAGTTCCCCAGCTGGACCTGACTGCACTGTGCGATGAGAAAAGCTGGGCAGGTAAGGCTGGTCTGACACTTGGATGATTTAATTATGGAAGCCCATATATAAATTAGCATAGACGAGAGGTATGTAAGTGCACTCATGTGTGGGGGAGAGTGACAGCTATGCTTGCAGAAGTAATTACGTTTCTAAACGACCAAAAATCCTTTCCCTGGCATAGCGATGTGTCATGTTAAGTGCTGAGGAGAGTAATTGCAGTCTGAGAAAGAAAATGTGCTTGCCCTTTATCATAGTGTCACCTTGCAGTCCCTTTTTTCTTTGTAATTCACCAGGACTGCTGCTGTGTGTACGCGTTTTCTCTCTAGCAGCACCAAGCAGGCTCTTAAGGAACTCCTGTGCATTCAGGATTCCATCTCAGTATAACTGATCGCCCCCCCACTACGCACCGGCCATTGACCTTCTTCATTAAGTGTCCTTCCCATTGTTCAAGGCTATTTTGGTTTGCTTTGCTTCTGTTTTTATGGATAGGCTTTTTAAAATGCAGGTTAGCAAATATAAGGGATTTGCTTATTAAAGAGAAGATTGAATAAAAGTGCTTCTAATTGAATGCCTGTGATATGGTGTTTTAGATTGGTTTTTCTAGAGATTTTTAGTGAAATCACTAGAAATATACTTGTAAAGAAGAAGAGGGTGTCCTCACCGTGTCAAAGCCATATTTCAGGAAGGGCGCCAGAACAGTTTCATCGAGCTGCTATTCTCTCACTATCCATGTGTCCGCATCCCAGCACATGTCGGTGTGTGTCCAGAATAACGTCCATCTGCCTCCCTGCAGCGTGTGTTTGAGGGCTGCAGAGAGGGGGGAATCGCACCCCTGAGTTCAGAGCGGCAACGTGCTCAACACAATGACTTAGCAGAGAATCACGACTATGAAAAAGCAGTCTTCTTCAAAAGTGCCTGGATTTCCTTGTTTTCTCTCCTCCTCCCCTCCGTTTTTTAACCAAAAAATGCTCATTATGGTAATGATCTTAGATGAGGGACTAAAAGATGATCTAAAAAGACCACAAGGTGAAAAATAGCAATTCCTGGCACTCAGGGCTTAGCGAAGGGAAAGCTGTTTTTTATTCCAGTTTTTCCTCTCTTCAATCTAAGTTCCACAGTCTAGTTCTTCTCATGTACTTAGGCAGTGGGGCTGAGACTTTGTCAGATCTTCCCACTGGGGGTGGGGGGGTGGGAACGAAGGATTTGTTTTGTTTTGTTTTGTTTTTAATTAATACATTGCTGGTAGTGATCTGTTGTTCTTCTTTTGTGTAGTTTGAAATAGTCAAATCTGTTTTTAATTAATACATTATAAACATCACATCCCCTCAGAAATATAGCACCATAGTAGGCACTGTTCCCCAAATAAAAGGAAAAACCAGGAGTCAAAACAAATGCTGTGTTTGGGTTTCAAAAATAGGGTCTCCTTGCAATGTATGAGCTAACATAAAGCTCTAGATAAAAAGTAGGATTTTGGTCAGAAATAAATTAGCTCCATTATCTTGATTATTTAGTCTCTATAAAAGGAATGTAGATTCTTCTTCTTCCTTTAAAATTAACTCTTTGATTACTTTTATCTTGTTTAATTATAAATTTGTGATCTTTCTCAAAACAGTTAAAAAGGCAATTATAAAGCTGAAAATTTTCTCCAGAGTGGTTGAAAGTTAACTTAGAGTTTTGTTAAAACGATTTAATTACCTAGTATAAAGAACTTTCTTCCAGATAAATAATAGTAACATGAGGGCACCAACATTTTATTTTGCAACATTTTATTTTGTATTGGGAAACTAAATGGAATAAAGAAAAACCATATTGGGGAAGAATACATTTCAATAGATTTGTGAATGTAAATTGTGTTATCCATGTAATTTATGAAATGACATACTTTAATGTGTTTTTTTTACCAGTTACTACATTTGTCATTGATCTTACATATCTTAAAAACCTACGTAGATTCATTTCAAGGTTATTTTGATCCTTTGGTTACTGCTTTCAGTGGCCATTTTTTATCATATATTTATTTTAAATTCCAAATTACATTATAGCAGTAACGTAGCTGTAAGTATAGTCACAATAAAGAAATTTTTTGTATGAAGTGTAGTTAAGTGAGAGCAATAAACCCAATCACTAAAACATTTTTTTTTATAGCTTAAGTGAGAAACAAAAAAAATGTGAATTTCCAGTAAGGAGTACACTTTGCACCAATTTAAACCATGAATGTGAAATCAGTGCAACAGATGTGTAAATGGAAGTAACAGCAATCAGAACCGTGTAAACCAACATTCACCTATAAGGCCCCACCACCAGTCTCCAAGCCATCCTTGGAGTGACCCCCTCTTCTTGGTTTACTTGTTTGTTTCCTGTCCCCACATCATAATTCACTCCCCTCATTCCCTGGGATTATAGAGTATTGGGGGAGACAGGCTCCCTGGGCACCCGCTGGCACCGGCCGTGTGCTATGTGCTCCCGTGTGGAGCTGGTGTGCTCTGGTTTCTAGGGCGTGTTGTACCGGGAAAACAGAAAGTGAAGAAATTAATGAGTAGCTTCCACAGGCTAACTGGAGTGGGACCCTGTCAAAGTGGATGTAGGATCTGAGTCTAATCAGGCTCATTGGCAGATGAGTAATACACGCCTACCCACAGGTAGCTCTGCATTTAGGCACGTTATTTGACTGCCCACACATCATCATCATTGACATCACCACCATCATCACTATTGTTATTTCCACTCTCCAGAGTTAAAAAAGTAAATCAAATGTACTATCCTTTATTTAAAGCCCATCAAAGTTGCATGATTGGAATGTACCTAATCAACCAATTTGTGTGGATTTGGGGGAATCTGTTTGTGGAAGAACTGAGACCTAAACAGTAAGCCACTCTGTTAGATTTGTCCTGGTAAAATTAATTTTAAAAGAACATTTTTTAGGCCCTGGCTGGGTAGCTCAGTTGGTTAGAGCATCATCCCGATACACCAAGTTTGCAGGTTCGATCCCCAGTCAGGGTACCTACAAGTATCAACCAATGAATGCATAAATAAGTGGAACAACAAATCAGTGTTTTTTAGTGTTTCTTTCTCTCCTCTTCCCTCTCTTTCATATCAATAAATTTAAAAGAGAACATTTTTAAAGGGCATAAAATACTCCATATATCTTATTCATCACTTCCTGAATATTGAAAGCAACTTTGGAAAGAAAATTCTCTAAAAGAATGATAGAGAATAAGCAAGGAATCTTAAAGATCTTCCAGTTAAACCTTCCCATTATACACATAAGAAAACTGAGACCAAAAGAGGCAAAATGGTGATTCAAGATAACAAAGTCTCCCAATTTCTCTCTGGATGCCTCTTTCTAAGCAATGCCAGTTAGGTATCCTGGCAGGCAGTGGACAATTAAGGTTAAGAGCCCCAGACTCGTCCTGGGTTCAAATCCTGGCTCCACTACTTAACCAGCATTGTTAGTAAACATGTCTCAGTTTGGGCCTCAACTTACCACCTTTAAATAGGTATACAGTCAATAATAATAAATAATAGATATAGTGATATCTACTAAGTAAGTTTGTTGTAAGGATTAAATGAGCTAATATATGCAAAGTGCTCAGCACAGTGCAGGCACATAGAAATCACTGTGTAAATGTTAGCTGATGTTATTACTATCGTCCATAAATGTTTCCAAGTATAGTTCCAGGAAAATCAGCCCAAGTTTGCCCCCTTGGAAACTGGAGCCCATTTGTATGTAATGACTACGGATGGCTCTGAGCACAGCTGTCAGTCGTCAATAATTACTAGGTCGGTCCCCCACGGATTTGCCAAGGACTAATCATGCTACTCTTTCTTTCCCTCTTCTCTCTCTCTCTCTCCCCCCCCCCCTTTCTTCCTCTCTTGCCCTCTCTGGGTTAGGGAAGCGGGGACTGGTGACAGCCTTGTCAGGGATGTAGAAGGGAAGCGAGACAGGCAGCAGAACAGAGAATGAGTAGCTGGTAAAGCAGCTCTATTTAAACGTGCAGATGGATGGGTCGAAGTCAGTAAGTCCTCAGCCCTGTTCTGGTTCACATTTATTAATTACTGAAATGAGGCTATTGCAGGCCTGCTAACTAAATTGGTAAATAGGGGAATGCAGATACATGACAATGAAGGGTTAAATTTGTATTGATAAAGTTGACAAGTAAGGTTCTTTCTAACTCTGACAGTGTGCAAGACGATTTGAAGAATTTAATAGCACTACCAATGTTCTAAGAGTGGATTTTGGAACACCAGAAAACACTGTTATGACAGTGTTCCCCCCGGTAAAGACCTTCCCACGCGGGCTGCCATCTCCCTCTGTCTGTGCTGTGCAACAGCTTCGAGCACTTGACCCCAGTATGATGACGTTACGGCAAGTAGTGATGACTCTAAGCGACATGGAGTTGGAAATTAGATGTGGAAATCCTCAGCTCCCTTAATTCTGTGCAGATTTTGTAGAAATAAATCATCTCAGTAGCCAGTTTTCTTTAATAAAGTGAATGGATCCAGCCAGCTGAGCAGACAGTAGCTGTGTCCCAGTGTTGCGTCGGCATTAGTCACAGCTCTGTCCCCTTTCTGCCGTGAACTCCCTTTATTTCCATGTGTGCTGCACTGTCCGAACTGGAATGCCCCCAAGATCTACTCTTCTTTATTACTCAGGTAGCAAGCATGCAGCCTTTCCCTCTGTTATCTCTGACCTGCTGTGATGTCAGCTGACCTGGGCAGATTAATTTTTAATAGAGAGGCGTGCCATACTTATATGCAGAGCTCTTTGAGACAAGACACACAGCTAAACTCAAAATCATTGCAGCCAGGGAATTCTGGTCTGGATATGAAAACACGGTTATTTATGTGGTTCTATATGAGGAAAACACAATTTGAAGCCTCAGATCTTTTCTATTTTCTCTTGAAAAAATTTTCTTACAATATCCTTGTCTGTTTTGTTTCTGTAGAATTACTGGTTAAAATATAAAATGTTTCCCAAACCACTACCTGGGAATTGTCAGTAAATACGTCCTCAGAACTGGCTGTCCCTGCGGGTGATGCGATTGCGCACAGCGTCAGGCAGCGTGCAGTCCTTCCGCTTCCTTCTCATCTTTGTATTTGAGAGCCAACTATCAAAACTCGAGACAGCCTCATATTTTTAGATCATTTCAAAGTAAAACAGGAGCAGTTGGTTTTATTGACTCTTCAGTCATATTGAACTATGCATTACCTGTAATTTCGTGACTCTTTTGATTGAGAGCCTTAAGTTGTAAGACTGTGTAGAGTGAAAACAAACAGAGGAAAAGGAGAAATCATGCAAGCATTTCATGTTGCATAGGCCAGAAACTGCACCTCTGGTCTACATGAAGAGTAACAATAAAACATACCTTTTTATTGTTAAGATTGAAGTACATGATGGTTTTCCATTTCCTTCTCATGTTTTAAATAAGTAAATTTATCCATGCTAACTATATGCTGTGAGAGAAAATGTCACCCATAAGCTAGAACTCCTTTAGCTGTCCATTTCACACACACCACTGTGGCATTGGAAAGTGACACATTTGAGGGTTTTGTCGGTGAGGTGGTCGGTGAACAGCGGAGCCACAGAACACAGCCATACTAACCAAAGGAGTAAGATGTGAGGTCCCATGGGAGCCACAAAGCACCAAACATCCATGACTACATTCTGCAATTAATATTTTATGGTTAATTCAGGATCACAATATATCTTGTATGGGAGATATGTTTTGTGAATAGTCATATGCACTCATCTTGTAAACAGATGGCACAGTAGAAAAATTCAAAAATTAGTTGTGGCATTTTAAAAGAGATACTATGCTAGATTTGGACAATTTAAAGGGCTTCAGGGTCTTAGCATTTTCAAATTAAGTTTTGCTGAGTAGAAATGTCAAACTAGCCAGCACACCCTCATGCCAATGTCAACACCAGATTTTGTTTGTCGCTGCTCGCTGTCCCGATAAGCCACCCTGCCCTCCCCCCCTCCCCGCCCCGCTGTTCTGCTCCTTTGCCCCTCTGAAGTGAGGTTATTGCCTGCTGCATTTCTGTGTTCAAACCACCTTAACCCTTTCACTGTCCCGGCTCCATTAACTTTAGTCCTCATGGAAAATTACTGCTGTTTTTTGAAATACCATGAAATAAAAGATGCAGTCTGGTGCTTAATATTTTCATTTACTACAGCTTAACATTACATCTTGACCATTTTTTTAGGGATTACTTTCCACTCTCCCTCTCCTCCCCTCCCTTCGCCATCCATTTTTTACTCTTAGGAGGGCAGTTCTGAGCCGCTCCTCTCTGAGCCCCGACTTTGAGGAGGGGCCAGCAGATAGCTTCATACAAACAATGAAGCAACTCCTGTGCATGCATCTCCAGGTGCAGCCAAAGCGATGTACCAACACTTTCTCTGCCACTTTTTGGGACTCAGTAGGCAAGAGTCTGTCTTCCACTCTACTTTCATTGTTTTCAAAATACTTATATTATCATCTGTGTTCCCAGATAATTTGAGTCTCTTTTCATCTTGAGAACCAATGGACCTCATCCACATGAGGTTATTTTTTTTTTCATTATGTGCTTATCTCTCTTGCTACACAGTGGGGTCTTCAAAAATTTCAGATAGTCATTCTTGTTATTGAAGCACCTGGCACATTCTAAATTAAAGCACTGTCCTAGAGTCAGGAGATTTAGTTTCTTGTCCCAGCTGTTGTCATTGATTAGGTATTTGCTCTGGGTTTCAGTTTCCTTATCTGTAATCTGTTGGGTTGAATCAACGGTTTTCAAAACTGGCTGCATTTAATATCACTGGTACAGCTGGTGTGTGTGTGTGTGTGTGTGTGTGTGTGTGTGTGTGTGTGTGTGTGTTTATATCTGCGCCCTCATCTAAAAACCCTGTGTGTTTGGCGGGGTGAGGACCTGTACAACAGGAGCTGCTTATAAGCCCCTTTGGGACTCCGATGTGCAGCCAGGCTGAACAATCACTAGATTAGATGTTGTATGCAATTTCAACCAGCTCTAATATTCTATGATTATAGCATGATCTTTTTAAATAAAATACTGAGTAAGTGCCTGTTTAAGATAATTTTGTAGATTTTATGAATACTTTGATAGCTGAAGGAGCAATTATTTCATGATTCAGACTGTGGGAATCTCAGAATTTAAAACCATGGCCAAATCCTAGTCTTGTATAAATCATAGTAATCCACAGATGTATTGAAAGCATAACTTCCTTTAATGTACAGAGTATTAGAAATGAAGTGCCCTATATCATCTGAGATCTACCTTTAAAATGTTAGATACAATTTTTTTAATAAGGAAAGGAATATACTGAAGTGGGTCTTGCAGTAAATAAAAATAAATATCACCCTATTCTTCCCTCAAATCACAAATCAGGATTTTGTGCTCAGTATTTTTTTTTCTTAAAGATTATCTGAGATAATTTATACAGATTTGTCCTTTGTAAGATGTTCTTCTTTTCTCTCTTTGACTAATTTATATATGCATCGTACTTTAACTGTACTCTTGAGCAGCTTCTAAACTTTCAACTGCAAAACATGCATCTCAAACATGCCCATCCCAACACACTAAGCAGAAGCTCACAAAACAGCCTACTAAACCCCAGCAGAAGGTGTAAACTCGCACATGACTAATGTGATGCCTTAGCTGGAGTTCCGTGCATTAATGAATGGATAGCTGGGATGCTAAGTCTCTCCCTCCCTGACACATTGGCACTTCTGTTGCATAATGCCTTCAGTTGGACAAGTTCTTGTCAGTGATCAGCAGTGGGGAGTCAGAAGCCTGCACTATTGGCACACCTCCTTCAAGGCTGTTCCTCAGGGCAGCCCTAGCAAATTGTCTTTTGAAAACAAATGAAGATGGAGATAGAAGATAGATGATAAGTCAGATAATTTGGAGATTCTGGTTGGGGCATAGTGTCCCTAATCTAAATCTTAAAACTAAAATGAGAAACCACTGTGGGCCTCCTAAATTCAGTGTCTCCTAATGCTTTCGGAAAACTTGGCAAACAGTTGTGCTTTAAAGAACAGTGCTGACCTCTTCACTTCATTATTTTCCAGAGCCCACGCCTGCTTTGTCTTCATGGCAGCAGGAGAACATGGACTCGGATGAAGCGCACCTCTCCCCACAGGCCGGGCGCCTCATCCGCCAGCTTCTGGATGAAGACAGCGACCCCATGCTCTCTCCTCGGTTCTATGCTTACGGGCAGAGTAGGCAATACCTGGATGACACGGAAGTGCCTCCTTCTCCCCCCAATTCCCATTCTTTCATGAGGTGCGTTTCTATTTGTTGCTGATAAGCATATCCATCATCTTTAGGATGGTATTGCTGATGGCCAGTAATTTTTCTTAATTAAGTTGTGAGTCTGTGATGGAACGTATTTGAAGTTCTCACTCCTAGGACACAGGCTCCATTGTAGTTTTTTGGTTGAACTGTAGCCCAGCTGCAGTATCACATACTAAAGTTCCATTTGCACCTCCTCTCCAGAGCTCTCTCAAATTTAACTTTGAAGTCAACAGCAGACATTTCAGTCCTAACTTTGTGAATTATAAGTGTGAACTACAGAAGATCAGACCCATTTAATGGCTCGGACATAGAGACCTGAAATCACAAAATCAGTTGGTAGTCAAATTTCTTTTATCCAAGAGCATGGAGACCAATTGCACCCTCCCCATCCATCCTCATAGCTTCTGCCGCCTTCTGGGGAAGCTGATTCTTGTGTGTCCCTCGCAGGCGACGCAGCTCCTCTCTGGGGTCCTACGATGACGAACACGAGGATCTGACACCTGCCCAGCTCACTCGAAGGATTCAGAGCCTTAAAAAGAAGATCCGAAAATTTGAAGACAGGTTTGAAGAAGAGAGGAAGTACAGAGTAAGTGCCTCCTCACAGGGTTCTCTTCATCCCCCCCCTACCGTATCAGCAACTGAGAGGAGTGATCAAGGTCACAGGAGATTTCCGGGAGTCTCAAAGTGGAAAGGCAGTAACAACTGAGTAGTGAATGGTGATAAACCCCAAACTTCATATATCAGCATTTTCCTGGAACAAGTATATTCTTACAAGTAAATTGAACACTTTGTTGTGCATTTCATAAATGTATCAGTGAGCCAGAATGGGAAAAATCATTAAATGAGGTCTTTTGTTTGGCTACAACTTAATTCACCATTATCTTCTAAAATCTCATTAGTACTGACCTCATTCTACTCTCAGCTCTATCCTTAGTATTTCCTACAAGAATGGCAAAGAGGCCTTTTTCAAGGTGGTTCTGGTATAAAATGTCATATACCCCTCTGCTTTGTATTCTGTTTGCATGACAACTTGAACCCTACAATTAATGGGAATGGGGCCATCCATGTCCCTCATACAAGTCTGTGACCATAAAAAAACCCAGCATTCTGCCTCTGAGGAATTCTTTAAAAACATCAGAAATAACCAGATAAAAAGAAGGATAATGGCATTAAACTAGTGAAGTTTATCCTGATTGGTTATGGTTGATTTCTTATTCCAATAGCATTCAACGTTTCTTGTCTGTTTAAAACAAACTGAGCATCAGACACTCCTTCTTCCTGCCCCAATTCCAAAAATTTTCCTTTTCCTTTTCTCAGCCCTCCCACAGTGACAAGGCCGCCAATCCGGAGGTTCTGAAATGGACAAATGACCTTGCCAAATTCCGGAAACAACTAAAAGGTAGATAAAGCTCTAGACCTATGGCATGGTTTCTATAAAACTAGTCAGGTGCAGAATCCTTGGTCTCACTTCACGCCAAGTGCCACTGCTAAAATACTCCAGACAAGACCAGTTTGTTAAGGCTGCCTCCCAGTGCTCTGAGCATTCAGAGGACACCTCCTCTGTGCCTTGCCGTGGGCCCAATCACAGGGTCACCCAGGTTAGCTAAAATGCAAATTCTGTAGCATTTTTTCATTTCCCTAAATTGCTAATATAAGTATGATGGTTTCAAGTCAATACTCATTAAGTATCTGTTTAATCCAAGACCCTACTTCCTGTGGTGTGAGAAGACCCAGAGACATAAAGGTGAATATGAAAAGGATTTGGTCCCTGTCCCTCAAAGAGTTTGCTGAATTTTAGGAGATAGAGTCATTTAAACAACTAAGTTGAATACAAGTAAAAATAATTCCAAAATGAGGTATACAAGTCATATAGAAAAGGTTGGCCAGCAGCTGGGTACTAGATTGATAAATAGCTTTAACCACTAAGAGAACAAGTGTAGGAACACATGTGCCACATTCGGAACAGGTTGGTGCGGCTAAAATATGGGTGTTAAATAACTAAAGCTTTCTCAGGAATGAGCATTAGGGAAACTGTCCAGATAATCCAGGAAGACGTTATCGTTTTCTTGGGTTTCATATAATAACCCAGGGATTTCAACTAATGTTATAATTAGACACTTGCTGAAAAATAAGAAAAATGGGGCTAAGTAGTTATTAACATCATAGAAAAACAATATGGGTTCTGCAGACGTCAATTCTCATATATCTCCGCTCCCAAATCTTTCTGACTAGAGTCCAAACTAAAGATATCGGAAGAGGACCTGACCCCCAGGATGCGGCAGCGAAGCAACACACTCCCCAAGAGTTTTGGTTCCCAACTTGAGAAAGAAGATGAGAAGAAGCAAGAGGTGGTAGACAAAGCGATAAAGCCCAGCGTGGAAACCACACTGGAATCTATACAGAAGAAGCTCCAGGAGAAGCGGGCGGAAACCAGCCGCCCTGAGGACATTAAGGTGTGGTGATTGGGTGAAAGCCCCAAGCTAACTGCTAACCCCAGACCAGTCCAGTTAACATGGTAGAAACATAAGACATGCCACGTGGACTCCAGTGGGAAGAGTGATACAGTAACATCTTTGAAAAACTCCCCCACCCTCATCTTCCACACAGTTAGATGTCTAGAGACCCAGATCAAACAACTTCAGAGGGTTTGAACTGTAGCTACTTTGATTTTGGACTTAAAAGTAGAAAACTCTTGTACAGATTGCAGAGTGAACTTGTTTAGCTTAATCACAGTTTGGTGACTGTCTGAGGTAGAAGAATTACTGGGGGCATTTGAGGCAATTTGTTATTCAGCAAACCTTTGGGACCGTGTAACCCATAACTAGCGGTCACTTGGGCCATTGAGTTAAGCCTCATGTGTCTCAGCCTTGCTTACCTCAGCACTCAACATGTCCTTGCTGCCACGAGAAAGTGGATGAGGATTCTGCTGTGCTCTCTGTATGCCTAGCAAGGAGTCAGGAATAGCTGATTCCTAAGCGAGCTTTGCTTAGAGCTAGCAGGAGCTGTTGTGAGGATTCTTTTTTATCTTACTTTTTTTGTTACTGAACTAAAAAAAAAAAACACAAGAAGTTGGAATGTTCACAAACGTTTCCCCTTTTCATTTCTTTCTCCTTGTGTTTACACAGGACATGACCAAGGACCAGATTGCGAATGAGAAGGTGGCACTGCAGAAAGCTCTATTATATTATGAAAGCATTCATGGACGGCCGGTATGTGAATGTACTGAATTTTCTTTCTGATTGGGGTAGATCATCTGGCTTTAGAAATGGGTCTTCTGTGTTCAGGATTTTGCAAATAAGATTCCTTGATGCTTAGCAGATTATTATGTTTTCACCGAAACTAAGCTTTCTGAAGGCCAAACTTGTGATAAGAGTTTCACCACCTAGTAAGAAACTGAATTTGAGTTCCAAACAAAAGTTAGTTTAGGCCTAAAATGTAGTCACTAGTGCCCTGCTTCAAGGGGACAATGCTGGTGGAGGTATGAACTGGTGCACGGAGCCCGAGAGCAAGGAGACTCCCCTGTCCCTAGGTCTGTCTCCACCAGTGGACACTGGCTCCTGGCATTCTTCTCCCTAAAATAAATGTGCTTAACTAGAATAACCTGCCCTGAAACTTGGTCTCTCTGCAGTGCAGCTGCAACCAGTGTTTCTCCATGGAGAAGTTCCAGCTACCATCCAGAACCGAAAGTGTGAGGAATCCAGAATATGGCTCTGCCTTTTCATAACAAGGAGCATTTGAGACAACTTGTTATTCAGCAAGTGTTTGTTGTTAGTTTGGGGAAAAACAATAGCATGTTAGGCTTCTCTCTTCCCTAAGGAACTTATAATCAAATACCCATGTCAGTAACCTGTTCAGAATATTGTCAAGAACCCAATAAAACAAACTTTTAAGAGTAGGTATATGCCCTGGCTGGTGTAGCTCAGTGGATTGAGCGCAGGCTGCGAACTAAAGCATCGCAGGTTCGATTCCCAGTCAGAACACATGCCTGGGTTGCGGGTTGCAGGCCACAGCCCCCAGCAACCGCACATTGATGTTTCTCTCTCTCTCTCTTTCTCCCTCCCTTCCCTCTCTAAAAATGAATAAATAAAAAATCTTTAAAAAAAAGAGATATAAAGAAGCATGAAGTTTATGTTCACAGAAGGGTTTTTTATATAGCAAAAAAAAACCAAACATGCATTTCTTTTTCAATGTCAGCATAGCTATATATTGGAAATAGTCTTTTCATCTAAAATAGGCTATTTTAAATAAAGAAGCTTCTAAAATAATGCACTAGGTTTGTGAGGGCAGGGATTCTGGTTTTTGTGAACCTAATCCTCAGCAAGTAGCATAAGACCTGACCCATCATATGCCCAATAAACTATCTATAACATGCCTCTTCCATGGTATGTTGGTTCTGAATTTATCAGGGTTAAGTTTAAAAAAGAAGAAGCTAGGGCTGATGGTGATTGATTTTGCTGGCCTGTCTCTGCTGTGGAAAAATACTGTTGCTTTGGGATATTGGTCATGTTTCAAGCCAATTTTTTTTTTTTCCAAACCAAGTTTTGTTTTGGATTTTTAAAGGCATTGAACCAAATGGTGAATGCACTGGCACTCACACATATTGTGAAACTTTGTCCTTCTGTACTGGAGTTTTCATAACTTGTACAGTTCAAACTGAACTTCTAACAGTAGGCTCAGAGCCTTTGAGTATTTCCTCATGGACATGGCCACCAGACAGTCCAAGGGAAGGAGGCGGGGCTTGTGTGTTTTCCTTATTTTCATTGTATGGATTCAAGTTGTGACATTGATAGACTCCTTCAAAGACTTCCTTGTCTGAGGCCCCAAGATCTCAGCTGTGTTCTAGACTTAACCTTAAGCCAGTTCAGGGAGTTACGGGCCACGGTATTTGCTGCTCTGAGTTGGGCACAGACTCATCCTGCCGGGACCGTGGCAACGTGCGGGCGCAAGGATCAGCTAGAATCAGAACCCAGCTCTGCTGAGACTAGCCCTGTGACTTTGGGCTGCTTAGGCAACTCCTCAGGGCCTCCAGGCTCTGCCTGTATAAAAGGTGCCTGTTACCGGTTGTCTTGGATTCTAAGTGACATTACAGACACACAGATGTCTGTCTGTACAGTGTCTGACAGTGAGGAAGTTGGGCACAGTGTCTTTGCTGGGAGCAGAAGGAATTGCCACATAAAGGATAGTTGTCACTTCTGTTACAATTACATGTTCTGCTCACTGTGGCCTATTTCTTAAGTGATTGAATCAGGAGAAAGAATGCATATTTTTAGCACTCTTATAATTAGGAATATGAAATTTTAGTTTTTGGCCCTATCTTTCTATTATCCGTTCTTCATCATTCTTTCTGGTGAAGGAAGAACACATTTTGGGGTGAGATTCTAGCATCTCATGGGTCAGGGAACAAATGCTCTGGGAAGTTTGAATGTCATTTATTCCTGGTCCCAGGTCAGGCTGTCTGCCTCTCTGGAACATGATGCTCCAGCCTCAGAAAAAGCAGAGTCCATTTGATATCTGGCCAGTCTAAAAATCAGAGTGAACTCTTCATTCTCAGATTCATGGTGTTGCCATGGACCCTGGACTGTAAACAACATTTGGGTAACACTCTTCTTAAAAGGAAAAATACACGTACTTCCAGCACTAAACTATCATTCCAAATGCCAGGTATTTTAGAACAGGTGCTTGTAGTTCATGAATTTTTGCCGAATCTGCAGATTCTGATTTAAAAGGACACTACCTCCAAATCACAGGCCTAAACAATTATCTGCCAATTCTGTACATTTTTAAAGAAGGCTGTTTGCTTTAATGGGGCAGTGTACCCACAGACTGACATTTATAAAAACACAAAGAAACACCCATTTACACACTGGCATGTATTCCCTACTAATTATTATTAAAGTGTGTCCTTTTCAACATGTAAGGATCCCATCAGAAGACAGCATCACAGACCAGCACAGCAGATGGCTGCAGCGCCTGTGCTGCCTCCTCATCAGCCACTGCTGGGCGGCAGTGTAGGGGAGGGGACTGGTTGCTTGCTCAGAGCTTCTGGGTTGAGTCTCTTCCTCGCTGGTATATTTTAATCTTATGTTTTCAAACCTTGGGAATTAATGTGATACTAAACCTACCATGTTCAAACTTAAATGCAAATTCTAAAGCCGTGTGTGCATACTCTCCTCTGGTTAACTGCTGTTTTGGGTTATCTGATCTTTGCGTGGTCAGCCTAGTATCCTTACCTGCTAATGAAGAGGAGAGACTTGCTGTCTTCCAAACCGTGGGCCAAGAATGCAACAGTTATAAGAATCTATCTCATCTGTCTTCTCCTGCCAGGAGTTTTATGACTCAGAAGTACCCATCCACTCTTTCAAAGGCCTATTCTTAGTGAGTAGCAGAATCCCTGATGACTGATGGCTCGAGAGTAAGAGCGTCAGCCTCCAGACAGTTTTCCCATGGCCCCCGCAGCATCAGCCCACCCTTTTGTGACAGCTGAGCCAAGGCCCTGCTTTGTTTATGTGACTATTGGTGAGCCTTTGGCTCTGTTCGGGGACCCAGCACTGACAACTGCAGGTGGGAGAGACCTGTATTAACTTGTAGTATGAACAGCCCTTTGGCTTCAGATATATATCTTGAAAATAATTCTGATATAATTTCAAGTAGTATTAATACACTCCACATCTCAAATATAAAGATGTTCGATATTTTTGGTATTTAGATACTTTTATCAAAGGCCATTATTAACTTTGGTGAAGTCTTGATGAGTTTCAACTCTCCTAGTTAAAAACTGAATTAGACCATTTGCAGGTGATTAGTTCCTGCGGGTCATTAATTTAAAACATGAGCAATTCACAGATCATTTGAACGTCAGTGTCTTGAGCCAAAGAATTCAGCCAGTGACCTTCTTCATCTACTCCACCTAGAAGTTTTGGGGTTTTGAACAAAAATTTAGAAAGGAGATTCGTTTCTGTCAAATTTGCCATATCTGGCTGATTTTACCAGCCAAGTCTTTTACTATAAGCCAAAGACGTTTCTGCTAGCAACTAGTAATAGGGAGCTGGTCCCCAATGGGAAAATGCAGGCTCCTTCTCTTTTTTCTTTTATTTTTAGTCTGTCTTCTGACCAGTAAACCATCTCTTGTTTATCTTGCACATTAGGTTACACCACATGTCACATGCTGACAATTAGGATGTGCCTTAACCTTATCTGCAACACACGTAGTGGACGCGCCTTGTTTTGAAAAGATGGTTCCAGGTGGTGCAGTCCTAAATTCTGTCACCTTACATGTGAAATGGTGCTAGTCACTCTGTTTCTGTTCTTCAGACTTATCTGTGAATGTTGTTTTACTGTCCTTGAAGGATAGCATAAATTCAGAATAGAGCCCAGATTATGTGTCTTGATGAATTCTCATGAAGTAAACAAATCTAGGTACCCAGCATCCAGATCAAAAAACAAAATGTTACCACCTATCCCCTGGAACATCCCTCATGTCCCCTTCCCATCAGAGCAAGGCCTCCCGCCCCACCAAGGAAAGCTGTTGTCTTGACTTCTAACACTGTAGATTGGATTTGCTTATTTTTGAACTTTGTATAAGTGGGATCTTACAAATATGCGTTCTTTGGCATCTGGTTTATTTTACTCAGCTTTATTTTTGTTAGAGTATATAGATATTCCATATAGCTGTGGCTCATTCATTCACACCGCTGTGTGGTATTCAGTTTGGGGAATATACCTTATCCGTTCTCCATATGGATGGTTTCCAGTTTGGGGTGACAGTAATCAGTGGTGCTGTGAACATTCTTACGTCTTTTGGTGAACTCCATTTTGCTCTGGTGTGTACTCAGAATGGAATTGGGTCATATGTGCGGCTTCAGCACACGCCCCTAATGGCTTCCCAAGGGCTCCGTGCTCTGCAGCAGCGAGCGTGCCGGTGTCCAGCGTTCTCGCTGGTGCCTGCCACTGTCTCTCCACTTCGGCCATTGCCGTGGGTGTATAGCAGTAACAGCTGTCATTTGATCTTCAGGGTCTTTTATATAAAATAATTGCCAAATTTTCTTCTACTTTTGACAGTCATTTTTTAATGAAATGGTGATTTTAAAACTCCTTTTGGTATGGCAGAAGCAGGAAAAATGCCATCTTCCACTTAACACTGTGATAACAGGAAGAGATAGAGATAATTGACTGTTATTATTGCTGATGGTAGAAAATAAATCCATAAAATATTATTGCATACTGACAGGATCCTATTCTAGCTTGTGAAGTTTATCCCAAGTTCATTTATTGTTGTTCACTTTGAGAAAGGCAAATAAGAAAGGGAACAAAGGATAATTCACTTATGCATAATCCAGAGTTGCTTCAAAGCTGAAGGCCCAAAAGGCCCGTAAGAGAAATGGTCAGAGCCAATACTGCTCACCCCTCCTTACCTCTGCAACTCTTGCCTTATTACGTGTGTGATGGACGAGCAGCAGTCTTGTAACAGATGCTCCATCTCATTCACCATTCGAGTAAGCAGGGGGAATGCATGCATAGTTATGAATTGGGCATACTAATTATGTTTGAAATATTCAGTCACTCATTTTGCAGAAATTTAAAGAATATTCTTTTTATATCAGCCACTGAAATACTTACCAGGAACACCAAAGCATGAACTCCTGTCTTCAAGGGGCATATAGTCTAAACAGGAGACAGATATGTCAACAAATAGTTTAACTAAAGAGTATAAAAATGTGTCATTCATTGGAACTTCTACTATGACAGAATACCGTAGAACTGGGTGGCTCATACACACCAGAAATTTGTTTCTCAGAGTTTTGGGGGCTGGGAAGTCCACGATCAAAGTGTCAGCTAACTCGCTGTCTGTGAACAGATCCAGTGTCTGGGCCCCTTCCAGTGCATAGACCGCTGTTACCTTGTTGTCCTTGCGTGGCAGAAGGGGCCAGGGAGCAACAGGGTTATTAAAAGGGCACTAACCCCATTCATGGGATCCCACCCTCATAACCTAATCACCTCTCAGAGGCCCCACCTCCCAAGACTAGTACGTCAGGAATTAAGTTTCAACATAAGACTTTCAGGTGACACAAATATTCAGTCTATAGCAAGCATGTGTAAAATTACAAGCTATGCAGTCGGTGACCCAAAGGAGAGAACGAGCAGGTCTTCCAGAATGGGAGATGCTGGGAAAAGGCTGAAGAGGAGGTGGTTCTTTATCTGGAATTTGCCAAACCAGAGCCATTCCAGGGCAGAGGGAACTAGACAAGGACGTACGAGACAACCAAGTCTGTCTCTGGAGCTTGAGGTGTGATGGGGAGAAGCAGCAGATGATGAGAACTTTAAATACCATGTCAAACACTCTACCAGGGAGTTGGGCTTGATCCCTCCCCACTGCCCAAAGACTCAGTCACTTAAACACATTTAGTGTTGTGCCAGTTTTAGGTATACAGAAATTAATCAATCCAGTATATTATATCAGCAGGTGTTCCTTGAACACCTACTGTTTGCCAGAATCTTGCCCTTAAGAACAAATCAATTTCATGGAGGAGACAGATGTGTAAAAATATTTTTTTTTACAAAACTGCATGATAAATATTATACTAGAAATGCATGCTTTCTTCTTCCCTGCACTTAGAAATAGTCAGTTATCTGGGAACTGTGAACCTCAAGGGGTTTTAGACAGGGAACTAGTAATGATCATAGTTTTGACTTAGGAAATACAATACTGTTAATGGAGTGATGTCTGGAGTGATCTACAGCTAAAGTAGATATTTCAAATAACTGAATAAAGTTAATCAGTTGTAATAAATTTTGTGAGAATAATGAGATTTCATTTGAATCATCTGTACTTTTTCTAGGCCCAGAAAAAGCATGCTGGGACAGCTGGTAGCCTGACCACCAGAAACAGTCTTCTCAGCTCTCTTGTTCTTGCTTTTCAGGTAACCAAAAATGAACGTCAGGTTATGAAGCCGCTGTATGACAGGTACCGGCTGGTCAAACAGATCCTGTCCCGAGCCAACACCATACCCATCATTGTGAGTTCACCACCCCTCTGTTAATTACCTGATTTAATGGTCCCTGGTTATTAATAGGGCCCTAGCCTACTTTCTCATGAAAGAATAGGCTTTAATAATTCAATGTACCATTACTGTCTGTGACCCATAAGCTTGAGGAATAAAAAATTTATCAGAGACTTCTGAGGCTACATTTGTCAAAAATTGAGCAAACCTGAAGCCAATAGTATTTTTTTTTCTTTTGAGAGTCATGATCTGGCCGTATGCATCCACCTGTCACGTGCCAGGCTGGCTCCCCCACCCTCTCCTCGAACACAGCACCAGGGGCAGGGCTGTGCTTGCTCCAGGCCTCTCCGCGCGCGCCCAGGAGTGCCTCTGGTCCCAGGGGCCCTCTGTTAGCAGCTTTCTCTGCCCCTCCAGGAGGGGTAAGCCCCTCGGGATCATATCCAGGGGAAAATTCGCTAAGGAACTCCCAAGAGCAGGACTTATCTTTCTGGAGGATAGAGAAGCACAAGGTGGAAAGGCAGGGAGGCTGATGATGGTTGTGGAGGTGCTCTCAGAAGCCGCCATCTTCGGACTGAGCCTCTTTTGGCCTCTGAGTTTTTATCTTGTCAAGAGCAGGGAGCAGCAGCTTGCCCTCAGCTCTGGGGAGGCCTTTCAGGATGGCCAGCTTTCTCTCCACACGCCCTCCCCCCCCGCCCCCCCGCACAAATGCAATGCGAATCCTGGTCCATCTCCTGGGACTTGGTTGCCTCTGTTTCAGTTGCCTCCCTCTCATCTCCAAGGACCTGAAGCCTTCCTCTGCCAGCTTTAGGCTTTTTACTAAGCACACATAGCGTCACTAAAGGCCACGTTGTTGGTGAAATGCATATTCACCTTAGTAGTTGCTCTTCTAGTCCTGCTTTAAATCTCCTTGTTTATTTCTAGGCCTAAGCTATGGTCTTTAAATGTCTTTTCACAGTGTACTTGTTCATGCGAATGAGGGAGGGTCCAGAGACCTCGCAGGCGTGTTTGAAGAAAGCTCCTTTTCTAGAAATTGCCTGCAGAATAAATGAGTGACTAAGTAATACAAGGATGAAATCTAAGGACTTATTTTCATTCTTCAGTTAGGAACACTTAGTGTCCATAAGCAGGGTGAGGACGAACAGGGAAGTCAGAAACCTTTGCATCACTTGATGAGCTGATGTTACTATAGTTCAAGCTCATTACTGCTCAGGCGTTCTCGCAGTGACCATGATTGGGGTGGAAAGAAGGTGGGAAGGCAGGTGTTTCTCCTCAAATTTTTTCCTGCATGTTTGGTTAATGTACTTGCATGCTGTTCTTGCTTTTATATGAGCTCCTTGGCTTTGGGCCAGGGAGGAGGGAGGCTCGGAAGTAAAGAAGCAACTTAAAAAGATCTTTTCCTGGGGACTTTTGGTGGCGAGGGTTAGAGTGTATCACTAAAAGGCAGCAATAAATACTGGTGGGGCAGAGAAGGCCGAGAGCTGGCGGGAAAGGGGAAGGGGCTCACAGTGTAACCTACTGTTAACACCTGTCGCAGGGTTCCCCCTCCAGCAAGCGGAGAAGCCCTTTGCTGCAGCCCATTATCGAGGGTGAAACTGCTTCCTTCTTCAAGGAGATAAAGGTGAAGACCTCCAGCCACTCACCCCTTGCTAACCCCCTGCGGTCCCTCCATGTCTCCTGGGAACGGAAGGGGTTGTGGGTGGCCCGTCCATGGTGGCTTCTTATAGCATTCCCTACAAACTGCACGTCACCCACTCTGACAGTCCTTTTTTATTTATGTTATATGTTAGCTGATTTCCTTCATTTCATTTCATTCCCCCACTGTTAGTGATGTTTCTTTTGTTGGTATTTGTTTTCAGGGATGATTCTTTTCTTTTCACAATGTCTTTTTGGTTTGGGTTTTATTTTTCCCCTATTTGGAGAACCATTTTTTCTTTATTTCAAAATTTTATTAAATTAGCTCATTGCATAACTTTTTGAAAAATCTCATTTACTGAGTTGATAGAAAAACCAAAATTAACAAAGGTAGTATGAAAACACACAGCAAAAATTATCATTTTATAGACAAATGTCATAGTGGCCTTTGACAGATTTGCTGGTTCAGTTTCACCCACTCTTCCGTCCTCTCCCCTTTTCCTGGCACACTTCGTCCTCAGGGCGGACTTTACAGCCTCTGCCGGGCCGTGAGTGTAGTGCCGTGACTGGCAGTCACTAGGGCACATGCTCAGATTTATTTCCCAGGTAACTGTGGGTTTTATACAAATAATCCTTGTTCTCGGTGGCCACTTTTGCTAGAATGGGAGGTACCGTCTGTGCCCACAGATCTGCATGTCTCTGTACGGACCTAATTGGCCTGGACTAGGATCAGCTCCTTTCATGTTTTCGTTTCTGGACAGCTGATCACACTGGATGGCCCTATGCAGGGCTCTAGAGATGAAAAGCCAACATCAATCTTTTTTTTTAATCAGTGATTGTTTAAGTTGGAAGGGGGAATAAAACCCAAAGCAGAAGTGAGTTTTAAGAGTTTCCCTTGTCCTTTTTCTGTGAGAGTTCCAAGCCTGGGGTGGTCGGTCATTCATTTACTGTAGTTAGGAACGATTTTTTCAGAACATGGGGCCTCGTTCCCACAAAGGCAGGCCAGTTGAGAACAGCTCCATTTCCTGCCTGTTGTCATTACAACCGAGGTAAGGTACTAGAGGCTGCACAGGTTTCTCTTTCATTTACTTTATTCCTGTTCTTACCTCTCAAGTGTCTTAAATGCTTTATTCACCTAATTTTAAGGTATTAGGCAATGATTGTGCTCACTATTCATATTATTCTAAATAGAGTTTGTTTTTTGAAAATGCTCTACATGTGAATGTAGGTGACTATACTGTAATCGTATCTTAAAAATTAGAGCTGTTGTCCTACAATAAGATTTGATGAAAGAAGATGCGTGTTGTCTAGCTGGTAATTCCACACAAAAATCACACCATTGTAACTGAAGAAATTTGGACAGTTGTGTGTATGAAAATTAACATATTTCTCTTAGAATCATGTGATAGAACTCTTACTAAATAAAAATATGGTTGTTAACACATCCAAAATATGTCACTTAATAATCGCCTCATGAAACGAATGGAAGACAACTACTGATGCTCTTTTTTAAAAGAGGACATTCTTCCAGACGTCATCCTTTACCTTAGCTGATTTCTTTCACAAGCCTATTTTGGCCATTGCTCCTCTACTGGCCCGTGTGGTGGACAGAATTTCAGATAATTTTGCAATGATTACATTGCTTTGGTAAATAGTGCTTTTAGTTCATTTTGTTCCAATTGGCTATACTTACTAGCATGTAGTTGGGTTGTACAAATTCTTGGCAATTTTGATACAGTTTAGAATTTTGTGTATGTGCAGATAAGAAGATTGTATCTAAGTGTTTTTTTCTTTAACCATCCCTAGTTTAAATGTTTCTGGGAAGAAACCAGCCATTTATGAAATAGAGCCAGCTCAAGATCTGAGGGCCTAAATCTTCGTGAGTTTCTAGGCCAGAAATCCTAGAGGTCATCTAGTCTATTATCCAATCCAACATAAAAATTTCCTCTAAAACTTCACTGACAGAATGGAGACACTGTCCCTAAGAAAAGATTCCATCCTTTAGCTTGCCAAGTTTACAGAAATAAAGTAAAATACAATATGATTATGTAATATGTAATTTTAGAATGGATAACAAGTTTGATAACTATATTATAATTAATGAACATAATTAAAAATTATCTTCATAGTTATAATCTATGTATTACTTTCTACTCAGTTTTGCCCTCTGAAACGACACGGGATAAGCCCGGTGCCTCTTGCATGAGATCACTTTGTATATTTGCAATCATCTGACCTGCCCACTCCCACTCACATGCTGCGAAAATTTTTTCCCCATGTTCTTCCTACTATTTTCCCTATGATATGGGTTCCAGGCCATCCAGCAGTCTAGTGGCTCTGCTGTATATGTACATACCAATTTACCTATATCCTTATTAAAAATGGATACCCAGAACTGTTCAGTATTCTAGAGATGGTTTAACCAGCGAGGCAGAGGATCCAGGACCCGCCCTTACCTGGGTCGGATGAGTGGGGCCCTTCAGGTCTACAAGTCTGTGACACACAACTGTCAGTGTGTCATGAGGATGTTCAACCTCAGTACTGTACTCATTTGGGGCCAGATACCCATATTTTGCCACACATAGTGCACACTTTTTTGCCCAAAATTTTTAGGGAAAAATACTGATGCACATTATACATAGGTAGTACTAATTCTGTATGTATATATATGTTTTTAATTCTTTTATTTATGCTTATGGGTTAAAAGTGTAACTCTAGAAAGCAATAATGATATTCATGTGTTTAAAAATAAATGCTAAAAGTCCTTTATAATACAAAAAAGTATTTAAATATAACTAAATAAAAAATTGAATTAAACCTTGGCTGGCATAGCTCAGTGGATTGAGCGCGGGCTGCAAACCAGGTATTGCAGGTTCGATTCCCAGTCAGGGCACATGCCTAGGTTGCAGGCCATGTCCCCCAGCAACCGCACATTGATGTTTCTCTCTCTCTCCCTCTCCCTTCCCTCTCTAAAAATAAATAAATAAAATATTTTAAAAAAATGAATTAAAAAATTAAGACAAAAGATTTTTTTCCTGAAAGTTTGGGACAAAAAACATGGATGCACATCATACATGGCAAAATACAGTAACTCTTTGTTGGGGGCGCTGGCCTCCACTCACTAGATGCTGAGGGCGCACTACCACCCCCTCTTCCCAGCTGTGCCCACCAAAGATGCCTCCAGACATTTCCACAGGTCCCCTGAGGGGCCAACTCGCCCCCGTCGAGAGGCACTGACTGTGGCCCTACCTCACTGCTGACGTACGCAATCCCAGGCTTCCTTTCCCAGGGGTTGCTTATTGTCTACGAGTCCAGTTTTACTTTCCCTACCCTAATTACAGGACCTCGAGTTTTTCCACTTAGTTTTTTCCTACTTCTATTCCAGCCTTATCAAATAGAGTAAATCTAGATTTTGTGTTTCAGCATACCAGGTATCCCCACCTGCTTTGTATTCTCTCCACATTTTGTAAATATGGCTTTCGTGTCTGTATCTAAGTGACTGAAATAATGAGTAAGGCAGAGTCAAGTAAAGAGCCTGCGGTAGGCTTTTCTCCAGAACCACACCACCAGCACACCATCGTTCTGCATAGATTTTCACAACCAGCTTCCTTCAGTAGATCAGCTCACCTCATTCTTTATTGAAGGCCAGATATTCTACCAGTCCCGTCCAACAAGAGAAAACGGTTGGCTCTCATGATGGGTTTTTAAGGACCCAGTGCTAATCACTGTTTCTTTATCAATTGCTTATACTGTCTATGGATTAATTTCTTATAGAATCTACCCAGTATTCATAGCAATGTGATGGTCTTAAAATTTGAAGATCTATTTTTCCATTTCACTTTTTCCTATGATTTTCACAGCTCACTGAAAATAGGGTTTTTTTGCCTTCATCTCAAAAAACCTTGAGTTATCACTATGTGCAAAACATTCTCATTTTCTTAGTTCTCTCAGGACCATGGAATATAATCAATAAGGCCTATACACCTGAATTCCTTTCTTATATGTCTCAAGCTTTAAAACTCTTAGTAGTAGTTTGTATTTCTCTTTAAAAAATAAATTTCTAAGACTGTTCAACAGACATTCATCAAGTACCTGCTATATGTGGGCATTGACTAAGCTTTGGGGACAGCAGTATACTGACAGGCCCAAATCTCTGCCTCTGTGGAGTTTACAGATGGTCAGGTGGTTCACCCTGGTCTTCCTCATCCAGGGAAGGGAAGGGGGAGCAGCAGGTTGAGGCGTGCTGCCTGTGCGCCAACTGTACCTTACTGGGCACTCAGCAAACATTCTCTCAAATAAATCTTATGAAAAATAACATATATAGGTGGCCCTGGCCAGTATAGCTCAGTTGGTTGGAACATCATCCTGTAAACCAAAGGGTCTCAGGTTCAATTCCCAGTCAGGACACATGCCTGAGTTGTGCATTCAGTCCCTGGTTGGGGTGTTTCTGAGGCGGCTGATCATTGTTTCTCTCCCTCTCTCTCTCCTTCCCATCCCCTTTCTAAGCATGTTCTCAGGTGAGGATAAAAATTAAAAAAATAAAAACTATATAGATGGGGATTGTTACTTCCTCTTCCACAAAAGAAATTTTAAATTACTAATTTAAAAATCACTTTTACTCTGTTAATTTAAATATGCTTTTAATAATTTAAAGTTTAACAAATTAATAGTGAGGCATTTACTTCCATGGGCCAAGTAAAGATCTGAAGTTACCCTGGAGAGAATCTGAAAAATCTACCTAGTTTTTGCCAATGTTGCCATCATAACAGTACTTTCATTATAGTTATCTAATAGTCCATTTGTTTTGGTTTGTTTTTTCTGTTTATTTGTTTATTCACATTATTTCTCTTCAGAGTCATTATTATAAGCATGCCAAACTTTCAGGTAAGAAAACCTACCACAGGCAGAATGCATCGTGTGCTTCAACCACCAGTGGTAACTGCTCCTGCCTCCTGAGGTGGATTTATTGTGTTGGCACCGAAACCACTCGGTTTAACTAGAATGATTGATGTTGTACTTCCTGATGTTCATGTAGCTGTACTTCTAAATAATTTTTTCATTTTTCAGGGTACTAGGATATTCACTCCTCGTCTGACTATACATTTTGGCAGTAAATTACTTCTTTTAAAATCTTTCTTTCACTATGCCGTATACTTGAAACTAATACAAAATAATATTAAATGTAAAGTGTAACTTTTAATATAAAAAAAATTAATCTTTCTTTCAGACTCTGATATTATTTCTTCCATCCTTACATAGCTTTACAATTGGCACTAAGAAATACTAATTTAACTTTATTATTTTTCTAATTACATTATCATCAAGACAGAGAATATGACATTTTTCTTAGAATCTCAGAAAATCTTAGAATCCGGAAAAATACAGTCAATGGCCCTTGTGGGAAGATAAATGTTTTGATCTTCTCAAAAGTTTCCCTAGATTTTGTGTGTCGGGGAACCACAAAACATTTTATAATTTCAATTCTTAAATAGAAAGGCTGTATGGTTTGATTACTGAAAATGTTCTTGCTTTATAAAAAATATTTTCTGAAAACTCAAAATGGATCTGCCTTTCGGCCCAGCAATTCCACTTCTGGGACTGTATCCTAAGAACCCTGAAACACCAGTCCAAAACAACCTATGCACCCCAATGTTCATAGCAGCACAATTTACAATAGCTAAGTGCTGGAAGCAACCTAGATGCCCATTAGTAAATGAATGGATCAAAAACTATGATACATTTACACAATGGAATTCTATGCAGCAGAAAGAAAGAAAGAGCTCCTACCCTTTGCAACAGCATGGATGGAACTGGAAAGCATTATGCTAAGCGAAATAAGCCAGGCAGTGCAAGACAAATACCATATGATCTCACCTTTCACAGGAACCTAAACAACAAAACAAAGAAACAAGCAAAATATAGTCAAAGACACTGTAATAGAGGACAGGTGGAAAGTTACCAGAGGAGAGAGAAGAGGGAGTTTCAGGGGAAAAGGGGAAGGGTGTACAGGAACAAAGTTAAAAGACACATGGACAAAAACTAGAGGGAGGGTGGTAATGGGAGGGAAGTTGGGAGGGAGGCGTGGGTGGGCTGGATTGGGAGTAAAGGGGAGAAAACTGTACTTGAACAATGATTAAAATTAAAAATATATATATATTCTGAGATATGCAAGTCATGGACTCCTGAAAACACTGATTGCAGGCACTGGATTTCGTTCTGCATTGTCACAGAGCTGGGAATTTTTAGATGCTTTTGCTTCATTTGACTGAGGGCATTAATTATGGTGATTGTTTCTTCCTACTGTCAACTTAAATGTTAATTGTGATGTGTACTAATTTTTGATAGTTTTTTCCTTATATAGTGCTTGTATGTAGTTTGTGTTATTTACTGTGTACATGTAGGTATTTTATAATATATCTCTAAGGTACCTAAGTGTTGATAAATGTAGATATAGAAGAAACTATATGGTATCTGGATAATTAAAAGATTGTTCAGTGATACTTGTAATGAAAGAATACCAGCAAAGGTAACCAGATTTTGGCTGGGGTTGCTGTGTATCTCCAGGAAGAAGAGGAGGGTTCAGAAGATGATAGCAACACAAAGCCAGACTTCGCAGTCACTCTGAAAACCGATTTCAGTGCCCGTTGCTTTCTCAACCAATTTGAAGATGATGCTGATGGGTTTATTTCCCCGATGGATGATAAAATACCATCAAAATGCAGTCAGGACACCGGGCTTTCAAATCTGCATGCTGCTTCAATGTATGTTGTTTTGGTGGTGGTGGTAAAATAGTTGGGTGAAAATAACTCTCCTAAACATTATTATAGTCTTTGTACTTAAATTGGCTGATAAAACACAAGTGACTTGCCTGGGATGCATCTGTGTGGATAAACAGTAATTTTTTTTTGGCTCAGTTTTTTTATATGCTTCACCCTGTGTTACTTGAGGGAGCATCTGAGACCTTACTTAAACAGTCCGGCAGTCTCTATAAACGGCATTGTGTGGTTCTGTACTCCATGGCTCACCATTTAACACTCACTGAGCACAGGTGTCATCTTTTTCTTTCAAATCAAAATATGAGAAAAGCACCATGGGATTTCACAAGCCCAAAGAATTCAGCAGAGCAGGAGCCTTGCTGGAGTCCTCAAAGCTATAGCTGTTGTCAGTGTTTCAGGGGACAGAAAACACCCATTTCTGCTGACCCTCAGTTCCCGAAACAGTTTTTTGCATTTACATCCTTCCCCCTATCAAGTTGCACATGCATTACATTTAGCACAACTTAGATTTAACTCAATTTTATTGAATTATTTTTCCCCCTCTTAGACCAGAACTCTTGGAACACCTTCAGGAAATGAGAGAAGAGAAGAAAAGGATTAGAAAGAAACTTCGTGATTTTGAAGACAATTTCTTCAGGCAAAATGGAAGGTAGTGCATGTGTTTCCCTCCCCCTCTGCCTCTGCACACACACCCTCTCTCTTTTCTCTCAGGTTTGCGTGATGCCTCCCAGATGGGACCCACTCTGCATCCTCTCTGCAGCCAAGTTGTAGTGTTTGTGCCCAGGGTCCCTTTGAGGTTGGCTGTGATCTGGGGGGTTTGCGTGGTCCTTTAGGACAAAATGCTTCTTGGGCAGTATCCAAGGCTGATGCAGACTGAGCTAACATTTATAAAACTAACCTGTCACATCAGATTCTAATCTAAAATGATAGCTTGAAGCTAAGTTTCCAGCCAACAGCACTGATTTGCTTTTCTATTTTGCTTTAAGAAACTAGAAGAAGAAATAAGGAAGGAGGACTCTAAATCTTGCTGGTTTTAAAGCACATTTTAATCAGCTTAACAATAACTTACAACCTTCAGACCAATTTTAAAGCACATTTTAAAAGTGAAGATGATAGTTAAGTGAGAATGAAAGATACACAAGAAGCAGTAAATCCAGCTGATTAATAGGGTGCTTTTCTCCAGTGAGTTTTAAGGCACAATGGAGTCCTTATGTAACATTATGCTAAGAAGTCTTCCCTGTTCGCAAGTGACTACACACAGAACTTCTGGTTCAAGCCACAGCAGGAGACCAGGACAGAGCAGGGAATGAGTCGAATCTCTTTGGAGTTAAGTTTTATCATTTTCAATTGATTTTATTTTAATCCAAATTATCTAACACTGTAAGCATAGTTTCACAGTAAATCCCCTTTCCTACTTCTCAAAAGTGTTAGGAAATAAAAAGACCATAAAAATTAACTTTGGCATTTAGAATGTGTTGTATTCCAGTTTATTTCAATTCATGTATACATTTATTTTTAGGATCTCTGATTTGGATTTGTCCTGTAATGACTTTCTCAAGATTTATAAATTTCAGACTTAAATATTTGCTTTTCTTTCTTCATGTGTTGTAAGAGATTTAGAAAATATAGGTAGGCACATAAAAGAAATCATACCCAAAATAATGCTAATACTCAAAGACAAACCAGGACTAATGTTTTGATTCCGGTCTTCTTTCTAGGCATATTTTTGGTTTGTCTGCTTATCTTTTTTTTTTTTTTCATATAATTATAGTCACATTATGTACAGGTATCCTATACATGGGGAACTATACAGAATTCTATAAACTTCACACGTATTCAGAGAGTATAATTGATGGGAACTTACAATCAGGGTAGAAGTTCAGCACTGTGAGACTTCAGATATCATAGAGTCTGCCTCGTCATCCGTATCTAAGGAGAGTGAAGCCCTCAGAGGGCGCGGCTGGAGCTCCGCCAGCGCCCTGGCTCCCTCACTGCCCTGTGCCAGGAAGCCACCTAGAATCATCCCCTTGAACAAGGCAGGGCAGGAATAAATAAGTTAATTTTTTTGTTTATTTAACAAAATAAATAAGGCCATGCTCTTCCCTTTCCCATATTTGTTCTTTAATAAAAAGGAAGTCTTATAGCTGAATGTTTACCTGTGCGTTTCAAAGTGAAAGGAGCAGCGGGATGGCACCGCCTGATGGCGGGCAGCAGCTTTGCAGTGGAACTGCCTTCCTACCGCTTTCAGCCTGTGTAGGGTGTGGGTGATGGGACCCGCACTGACGTCATCCTCAAGGTTGTATTACCTTGTGGAGACAGATCCACTTAGCACAGTGCTTGACTTGACAATAAGCTCTCCATTAATACTTGTGCATATAAAAATGCATATAAAATTACTCAGTAAACTGTAAAGGCTTACTAGTGTTATATGATTCAATTGTGGAATTCCAAGACTAATTTTATAATAGTTAGAAGTATTAACTGTTTTTAAAATAACCTGTAAATTATGGTACACTAATTGCTAATTATAAATTTAATGGTTCATTAAGCAAAATATATAAAAGTGAGAAAGCATTATGTATAAATAAAGGATTTCAGAGTATGGAGATTCTTAATGTGAATTCATACACACCAGCAGCAGAGAGAAGAAATTTCTACATTTCTTAGCCTTTCATATCATTCTACAAGACACTAGATTAACTATAAAAACTCAGTCACATAGTGCCTTTGCGGGGAAGCGTCCTTCACTGCCTGTGTAAACCCAGCTCAGTCTTGACACCAAGTGCCACTTGGCCATGCTGCTTCTACAGGCTAATAAGCTGCAGAGTCCCCACATGCTGATAACTCACCTGCTGAACAGTGTCCTTTAGGACACAGCCAATGATCCTCAGTCCCCTTTCCCTTTGTTTCCATTAGAAATGTCCAGAAGGAAGACCGCACTCCTATGGCTGGAGAGTATAACGAATATAAGCACATAAAGGCAAAACTGAGGCTCTTGGAGGTGCTCATCAGCAAGAGAGACACTGATTCCAAGTCCATGTGAGGGGGCAGCCCAAGCTCGAGTGAAGGGGGCTGGTGACACACGGTGAATGTGCCCCTCCCCCGGTACATAGCTGCTCTGCGGGAACTGGAAGGCAGCCATAGAGCTGGGTCTGCAAAGGATGGAGCCCTTCTGCCGACAGGTCTTTGGAATTGGCTCTAGACTGAAGAAGGCAGCTTGTCCTGACTTAGGAATTTTGCAAAGGAAAGTCAAGATTCCTGTGCTCGTGTGCATGTGCAGACACTGCCGTGGAAGCTGTACTAACACTAGCAGTGATGAGACACTACAATGGGACACACTCATCTTCAGAGAATATGCACTGTTCTTCCATGGGTAACAGAGAAGCAGGAGACCGTTCTCACTCTAACTGGGATGAAAACCAGCTCAGGACCCTGGAGAAAACTTGCTGTGCAGGTCACTGTTCCCTGGACCCTGTGGAGTGGGAATGCACTTTGGAACCCTGTTTGCTGCCTCGCCCATTCCCGTGACCTTTCCACAGAGCTGCGCCTTCCCCGAGTCATGTGAATTGTGTCCTGTCTGCTCTCAGGTAGATGGAAGCTGCGTCTGCCTGGAATGGCAGTGCAGACATCTATTTGACAGTGTGTTTCTTCAAGACTTCCTCAGCTGACAAAGAACTGTGACCGCTGTAGGACTGGATTGCCTGCAGAGAACAGGGGGGATATAGCAGGAGCTCTATTAATGCTGATTTTTAAATCAGGTGACAGGATGAACAGCCTAGAGAATTCATTCCCGAACATCGACTGCACTTTATCAGTCTCAGAGTGCAACATCAGACAGGAAGCGAGGCCAGCATGCTATGGAAGCCTGTGTGGGGCTCAGTTTCGATTACGCACTAGCCAAACATAAATGCCCTTGCTTAATTCTTAGCTGAAGTGTAGGGGGAAGGGAGAGGGGAGAGAAAGAGAGAACCTGTGTTCTCAGCCATCTGAGGACTTACCAGAGTTTAATTTTTTTTTTAAGTAAATGTGCACTAAAATCCCCTCACTGAGGGGTGAACGTAGCCCTTGGAGCTCAACCCCAGGCACAATCTAAATCATACTGTCTTTAAGATCATGTATGAATAGAACAAACACTGGTGTGTAGCCATTTATGATCACAGTTTTTCCAGAGGCCATGTCACAAAGCTGTCTATATTAGACATTTTGGAGGGACCAGGGAACTTAAGACCCTAAATCATTCATCTCTTCAGTGTGCTGACTCACTTGGTGATTTGTGATTTGTCATTAGTTTTTAACGTTTCATGTCTTCCCCGGGGAAAGTGGGCTCAGCCTGCCTGTGCACTTTCCGCACACCGACACTGTTGCCAGGAGAAGGCCTTTCAGCGGCTCTGCCTGCTGAAGACCATGTTGCAGGTGATCAGGGTGCCCACCTCTAGGTTGTACCATTGTGTGTGTGTGTGTGTGTGTGTGTGTGTGTGTGTGTTAAAAAGAAGAGAAAGAAAACATAAAATTCTGCTGACCAGTTGTCAATTTCAAAAATGGGTTCTTGAGAAACTAGTCAGATTGTGTTTGTAGCAGCATTTCCGTAGCTGAGGTGAGGGGCCGCTCTGTCAGTTGACAATTAAGTTGGGAGTGGGTGAGAAAAGACGCCTTCAGGTTTCTCCTGAAAGTGCTCCTGTCGACACAGGAGCACGTGTTGCCAGTGCCCTGGTTTAGTCTACACACTTAAAGATGGTACCTAATCCTACAACTCAAATGTATATGAAAATATAGTTTGGTATTCTCTGCTCTACTGTTTACATTGCAGATGGCTATACTTTCAAGGAGTTATATTATAAGTAAAATGCACTTTAGGACATTTTCTATTTTTGAAATCTGAACATGAATCATTCATATGACCAAAAATTGTATTTTTTAAAAGAAATGTCTAGTCTGTTCTTTGTAATTATTCATAAATAAGCTGTACTATAAATCATTACCAGTTAACTTTGAAAGGCACATCGGTTTAAGAGTATTGCTTTGAAAATGCTAACGTGCTATAGAATTTAAAAAGAGGAAAAGCTATATAAATGAGAAGCTTCTAAATGTTTTGAAATCTACTGTTTCTGCCAAAGGTAAATTAAGTAAAAGATTTATTCAGAAAACCCCATTCAAATTTATATGATTAAATAAAAGAAAACACCAAGTTATAGTAAAAAGAAATTGTAAATGGAATGTTGTGTTTTCCTTTGGAATTTCTAATAATCTATATACGTCGTAGAACTGCGCCCAGACCCAGGTGGAGGGAAGCCCTGTTCACACTACCAGGCCCTGTCTGAAGACCTGTTTGCTGGCTCTGTCTGCCAGAAGTGCTGAGGCGAGTGTGTTGCCACAGCAACCATTTCTGCAGCCCAGGGTCTGAACGCCCTGGAGGCAGCGTCTTAATTGGCTTCCCACAGAATACTCTGGACTGTGTGGTTTTCTTCCTTTGCTCTCTTGGGAATGTGTCTGTGTTTATTACCACATGCCAACAAAATAAATGTCAAGGGTTATTTAATAACAATAAGTAAAGGGAAAGCATGAATAAACTTGATTGTGTGGTTGTAAGAATTAGAGATAGAAGAGGCTTATAATTTTTTACAAGAATTTGCTTTTATTGTGCTTAGTCTGGAATAAACATTGAAATAGATGTTTATATGAAGTATGGTATCATTACTGCATTGCATCTTTGAATCATTTAGTTCATATCTCACTTTTCAGTCATGAATGCAAAAGGTTTAGTGTGAAGGGCCTGCTTAGACGTTTTTGAGACAGCCGAAGTTTGTCTTGAGCTGTGAGAAAGCCAGCCCAGTCTGTGATCTCCAGTTCAGAGAAAATTTCCATGGAAGGCCAAATCAAATTAGATTTCTTTCCTTGGGTTACTAGTCTGCAGCCAGGATTAGCATTGCCAAGGCCAGGAGCAGCAGTGTCTGCGTCTGGAACATCGGTGTGATTTTTGCTTTGTTTCATTCTGATGCAACATTGCACGGCGGTAGGTGGCAGAAGAGCCTGTCACAGTGTGTTTTGCGCCCAGCTCTGGCACTCCTAGCCCAGGACAAATGCATCAGGGCTGTGCCTGTGTCCGAAATGTGGCACTGAGGTGTCCAGAGACCAGCAATCTTGGAGCCCCTGAGGGCTGAGCATTTGCTCCTGTTGCTAAACTTGGAATTCCTTCTAAGGCAAATATTTACATTTATTATGAGAATCAAGGGCTGGCCATGGTGCCAATTAATTTGGTTCTTTCTGGGGCTGCCTGGTTCTCAGTAGACAGAATTGGTCCCAGGATCTAGAACTAATCACAGACTTATAAGGAAAATCAAATTTTAACGTTTGTTGATTAGGTTTTTTTAGTGCTTCTAATCTGATAATGAAGATGCCATTTCTCTAAGGGTAACACCTTTCACTTTAATAATTGAATACCATACACTGTGAGCTGCTGATGGTAGTCTAAATTCTACTTTGCTTCCAAGAGGGCTCTCCCTGACACACTGCTTCTGGACTTCTGCCCTGTAGGGGGCAGGGGCGGCTTCCATGCCAAGATGGGCATGGCCTCTGTGTCCTTGTTCAGTATCCACGCAGGTAAATCAACAAGGTCGGAGCAGTGTTTCCTCTGAAGCCCATGGGTTTCAGAAAAAACAGAATGTGCTCTCCTTTCTTGTTACTCCCTTCTTTTTTTTCCCCCCACTTGACCCTCCAAATGTACTGAAGAGCATATATTGTCCAAAGACAGGGCGGCCAACATGGCCAGCTCCCGACAAGAGTGCGGCAGGTGTTGCTACCGAGTCATCAGTCACTTTCCTCATGGGAGACTGCACTCCTGTGGGCACCCGCATTCTTCCACCATAGACAGGCTGAGATTGCATACTGATTTGCACAGACGTGTATGTAAAATGAACTGTGTACATCCACAACAACTCATATTGCTATGAAGTCGCAGTTATGTCTCTAGAGAATCTCATTTTGCCTGGAGTCCAGCCAATCCTGGTCATGTGTGTGACTCAAAAAATCATTTTGGCAGATGTAATTCCCCATCCGAAAGCACCTCCCCAGTCACAAAAATCTCCAAGAGTGAATACAATTTTAGTAAATGAAATGGGGCCAGGACAATGTTTACATGACATGTAAGCAGAAAGCATTTGAAATTTGAAGTGTCCTTTTTAAAAATATAAACTGAATGAAAAATGTTATGTGCATTTTTGTACATGACTGTATTTTGTATAACCTTAAATAAAATATCTTGAGCTATGAAAGTTCTGAAACTTCTGACAGCGTCAGGAACTTGTGACTGGACTGCCTGCCTGTGGGGTCTGGCCTTCGCCTTCGGTGAGAGTCAGGCTGCCCCCTCAACTCCTCAGAAGCCTCACGAGGGTTCAGTTTTTGTCGTCTGTCTCCTGGGAGCGCACCGAAAAGTGAGGCAGCTGGGTACTAGCTAGACATGCCCATGGTTATAGGTAAGAAAATGGGCTTGTGCTATCTGCTCAGCTGCCTTTATTAGAAGAACTCAGAAGGGGCTGATGAGGTGCAGTAAGAAAAATAACAAAGTGTAAGTTTGTTTTCACAGTCCGTTTTGCCAACAGGTATAAATACATTAGCCATTTAATACTGTGAAGCTAATAGTCACCAGGAAACTGTGACTCCCGAGAAAAGGCACATTCCACCCTTTGCGTCACCTCTCACAGGCCAGGCGCTCCCTCAGGAAAGCCTTGAGCAGCCTCCAGAGCCCCCACCCCACCTTGCCGGGGAGAGGCCACACCTCCGTGGCACCTGGGTCTGCGGGTGTTCTTCAGACTGCGTGCGTTGTAGATGCTGTGCGTGCCAAAAGTAAATGTGAAAAATATATTCAACTTGAAGTTGTTGGGGTTTTTTTAATGAAGGCTGAGAGTAACGACCTTATCCTGACCCCAGGATTCAAGCTGATACCTGGTGTCAGAGTACAAAGGCTTATTACGGCTAATGATGGTACAATTTAATGCCGTTCTGCCAAGACTGAATAATTTCACTTTTGAAACACTGGGTCCAAAGTAGTGAAAGGCGGGCATTAGTGGCAGGTGGCAGTTCGTGACCCTCATTCCATAAATCACATTTGGTGGTGCCACTTGAGGGCCCGACAGTGCTGCTTGCCCAAGTCCCCCAGGGTCTGCGGCCTATCTGTGACGGCCTGGTGGCCCCCGAAGTCCCCAGCAAAGGTCTTGCTCCTATTCCTGTGATAGTTCGCGGCACTGTAGACCACCACGCAGGAGCTTTGGAATGGAGACCTATGCACCGCAGCGGGGGAGGGGGGGGGGCGGGGGGAGCCGGGGGCTGAAGGGCAGAGGCAGTTCCTTTCAATACCTTAAGGGCCTCGTCATTACCTCTTCTAGAAATGGATTCTGAATCTGGTAAAACAAAATACATCAGAGTTGTCCCTAAGCTGGGGAAGCTTATCAAGTCCATATATACACCATAGAATTTCATATTCAGTAAGAGCCAGAAGTCAAAATTCCAAAATGCATTTTTAGAGTCCTGGCTGGCAGGTGGGGAAGTGGGGTTTGGCAGGAACGAGGGTTGTTGACAGTTTGGTTCTCACTTTTCCTTCACAGCAACAGGGCCTGTGCCACAGGGCGGCTTCGTGCAGGGCAGCACCTGCCTAGGCGGAACGCTCCCAGAGGGAAGCTCTCATGGGCCGCGTCTCAGAGGCCACTCAGATCTCTGCGTCTCCACCAGGCCTACGTGTGTCACTTAGATGCTACTGTGAATTCGGAAACTCAAAATGTTTTAGATGTTTAAATTTTTCTTTAATTTCTCAAAAATAATTCAAAGATGTTTGGAAACCCTTGCTGCTGGTTCCACAGCTTTGAGTACTCCTTGATGAGGTATTTTGAGACATCATTTTTTTTGTAACTGTTACTTTTAAAAACTTTGAAAGTACTGGACAAGACTAGACAAAGGCATGGGTGGGGAAGCAAGGGACAGAGTGCCGGGTATGTCCCTCTCCAGCAGCAAACAGCAGTGCTTCCTGAATGTGAAATGGGAATGGCTGGGGCCCATGGGGACCAGTGCACTTGCAGGCACTGCTGTACCACTGGAGCCAGACCTCAATTTAGGTGAAAGTGCAGGCTGAATCCAGGGTGTTTGCAGAAACAAGTAGCTATCATCGACTCAAAACCCTAAATTAACAGAGATCAGCACAACACCAACAGGCCAAATGCTGCTTGACGCTTAAGGCCCAGACTGCAGACAGGTGGCTTAGCTCTGCGACCTGCAGGCCTTACTTTCTGCCCTTACGTCTCTCTTTATCTGTAAAACGGAAATAATCATAGTACCTATCTTATGGGGTAATTACTTGGATGAACACAAAGTGAGCACACAATAAATCAATAAATGATGGTGTTGGGTTATCAGCTTTAAGACAAAGATTCTTTTTATGCCAGAGTCCAACAAGACATTTTGAATGGCTTGTTGCAAAAAAGGAGCTGTATTTCCCCCACCGTGACCTTTGATTCTCTGTTAAAGTCTGAAGTGGAATGCACCTCCAACACGGTAAATACAGCCTAATGCCACCAGGGGGAGCTAGATTGAGCACACTGACTCACTTTCTCAGAGGGGAGGAAGACCAAATCGTGGCTTCTCAAGTAAATTGCATCAAAACCTGCGTGCAGCTTTCTCAGAAGGATCTATGCTTGTTATGTTCTTTCCCTCACAGAGCAGGGCGCAATTCCTTTAAGTCTTCCCCAGAATATTTTGGGAGGTCTAAATCTGCTCAGACATGTAAAAGGAATTGTCTGAACCAGCAGCCGAGACCAAAGTGGGAATGCGGAGTAAAGGAACAGAATAACCTTTGAATTGATTTCTGGGTCAGCTGCTGTCCTAAAATTTCTGTCTCAGGGTATATTTTTGAACAACTAAAAACAAGGCTTACCCCAGGGAGGAGAGTTGCTCCAATTTTGGCAGGCTCCTAATTAGCATACCACATTTCATCAAGCCTGTGGGCAAGGCTGAAACTAGGGGAGTACCTGTGCCCCTCATCTGCCCCCCCAAGCAGGGGGGAAAGTGGGGTGAGAAGGGGTGGCAAACTGAAGGTGCCACTGCTTAGGCCAGCAACAGGGCAAGCTTCGGGTTCGAATGATTTCACAGTCCCCTTGAATGAAGCCCTGCCCCCATTACCTCAGAAATCCAGCAATTCCAGGTCTCCTTTCCAAGTCTGCCAGTGACTTGAACTTGAGAGTCTTTGAGCCTGCTGCATAAACATCTGAGCTCCTGAGAACAGCCAGGCACAAAAGGTCAGGAAACCCGTTTTTAACAACACGGAGATGCTTTGGCGAAGGCAACCTGTCCTGCTGGGCCCACGAGCCAGCACCTAGTTGGCACTCACTGTCGACCTTCGCCTTCCAGAGCACTGGCCTCATGTGACACCGTGGGCAATGGGGGTAGCATTTCCAAAGCTCTTATTTAGCTCTCTTTCTCTCCTAATCCTAAAGAAAAGGTGACCGTGAGAGGCTAATCTGGTTTACTGTTTGCCGCCGTCTGAGTAGTGTGCGTATGTTTTAATCCTTAATTACATTTCTCAGGAAGCTCAACACCAATGGGTCCCACATCTGTAATTAGCATGGATTGTATCCACCTCCCCTGGGATTGGGCACTGGAAAATCAGTTTAAAAAATCAGAAGGCCATGTGATTGTGCACCCAGCCAAGCGTCCAGCCACACTGAGAAGAAAAAAAAAAAGACGTCTGAACTAATTTTCTCAGCACTACACATATCTCAGGAGCACATGCTCCATTACTTATATTACTTATGGGACGAAAGATGGCACCCAAACCTGGATTAGTTAATCCAAGGGACAGGTTTAGTAATTCAGATCCAAACAGTCTGCCCTCCATGGGGTGGACACCTCCTCTAACACCTATTCTCTTGCATATCTGGGTCTCTCACTGCGCAAGCAAATGGCATTCCAGGGGGAAAACAAAAGCCCAAACCTGCCTCAAGTGCAGGCAAGCGGCCCCTACCTACGTTTGAGCCTGTCTAGAGGAGCATCCCAAAGCAGAGACTTGTAGTCAGAGACCAACATTTGCCACATCTTTCAGAAGGCTCTGCTCTCCTGATGTTGACTGATCCCTCGAAACCCATGTTGGAAAGGTGCTGTGGTGGCTTCTGTGTCACTTACAACTGGAGAACTCCCCTGATCTAATCCACAGGAGAATTTCCATCTTTTCTGAAGACACAAAGGTCTACTACCCTCCTCTTCTTCCTTAGAACAAGCTCCTCCTCAGCTTTGTGGGAGCCTGTTGGCTGAGAGAAGGCTGCAGGGGGGCCGTCGGTGGCTCCTATCAACGCCCCACAAAGACATCTCTTAAAAACAGAGATGTTCACCAGCAGGAAGACTCACAACTCAAGCAACCTGGGCTACTAACAAAGTGAAGGTATCAAAGGCAACATGGGTGTCATGTTCTGAGATATTTTAGGGACTTATGTGACACCTGGATTCTAATCCAATCGGTTCCATTTTTAAGATCCAAAGAAAACTGGAGAAAACTAACACATTTCTTTTTAAGAAGAAATTATAAAATTCTGAAGATCAACTTGTATTTCATTTATTTTACTTTTTCTCCTGTGCTTGACCCTAACACAAAATACTCAGTTCATGAGGTTTCACCTCAAGTCTGTTTTGGTGCTCTGTCGCATGCCCTTCCTTTACTCCACCTATTCTTCTGTTGTCTTGTTCACTATTATTTGACTATTTTCCCTTATATTTATGTTCTCCAGTTTTATTGAGATGTTATTGACATATAACATTATGTAAATATAAGGTGTACAACATGTTGATTTGATACACTTACACATTATAAAACAATCACCACCATAGAGTTAGCTAACACCTCCATCACGTCACATAATCACTTCTTTTTTTGTAGTTAGAGCATTTAAGATCTCTCTTAGCATCTTCCAAGTATATAATACATCATTATTAGCCACGATTACCATGTTTCTTAGTTCCCCATAATTTCTTCATCTTATAACTTGAAGTTTACACTGTTGGACTAACATGTCCCCATTCCCTCCCACCCCAGCCCCTGGTTAGACACCCTTAGAATTCTGATAGGGATTGCATTGAATCTATAGATACCTTTGGATAATATGGACATTTTAACAATATTAACACTTCTATCCATGAACATGGCATATCTTTCCATTTCTTTGTCTTCAGGTTTTCTTTTTTTTAAAAAAAAAAAAATAAGATTTTATTTATATTTTTTAGAGAGGGAAAGGGAAAGAAAAAGAGGGAGACAAACATCAATGTGTGGTTCCTCTTTCATGCCCCCTAGTGGGGACCTGGCCTGCAACCCAGGCATGTATCCTGACTGGGAATCGAACCAGCGACTGTTTGGTTCTCAAGCCAGCACTCAATCCACTGAGCCACACCAGTCAGGGCACGTCCTCAGTACTTTTCATCAAAGTCTTGTCATTTTAAGTGCACAGATCTTTCACCTTGTTTAAATTTATTCCTATTTTATTGTTTTTATGCCATTATGAATATGGTTATTTTATTTCTTTTTCACATATCTTATTGTTATTATATAGAAACACAACTGATTTCTCTGTTTTTTGTATCCTATAACTACTGAATTGCTTGATTAGTTCTAACTTTTGATGGAGTTATTAGGACCTTTTAAATAAAATCATATCATTTGCAAGCAAAGACAATTTACTTCTTCCTTTCTGATTTAGATGCCTTTTTATTTTTTTTTCTGGACTGATTTCCGTAGCAGGACTTCCAGTACTATGTTGAATATGGAGAAGTGTTAGTGGACACCTGTGACCTGTTTCTGATCTTAAACAACAAGCTTTCAACATTTCGCTGTAAAGTATAATGTTAGCTGTGGGCCTTTATTATGTTGAGGAATGTTCCTTCTATCCCCAATTTGTTGACAGTTTTTGTCATGAATGTGTGTTGTATTTTGTCAAATGTTTACTCTGTATCTATTGAGATGATTATATGATTTTATCCTTCATTCTATTAGTGTGATGCATCATTTTGATTGATTTGCATATGTTGAACCATCCTTTCATTCCAGGCATAAAATCCCACTTGATCAGAGTATATAATCCTTTTAGTATTCTGTTGTATTTAGTTTGCTAGTAATTTGTTGAGCATTTTTACATCAGTATTCATGAGGGATATTGCTCTGTAGTTTTCCTTCCTCGTAGTGTCCTATCTGGTGTTGGCATCAGGGTAATGCTGGCCATGTAAAATGAATTAGGGAGTATTCCCTCTTCTGTTTTTGGAGGGAAGAGTTGAGAAGGATTGGCAGTAATTCTTTAAATATTTGGTAGAATTCACCAGCAAAACCACCTAGTCTTGAACTATTCTTATTGGTAGGTTTTTGCTGATTCAATCTCCCTCCTCATTATTGGTCTGTTCAGATTTTCTATTTCTTCATGATTCAGTTTTGGTACATTGTATGTTTCTCAAAATTCGTTTCTTCTTTTTTTAAGTATTTTTTATTGATTACGCTATTACAGTTTTCCCAATTTTTCCTCCTTTACCACCCTCCACCCTGCCCCACCAACCCTCCCCCATTTCCCACCTTAGTTCATGTCCATGGATTGTACATATAAGTTCTTTGAGTCCTCTGTTTCCTGTACCATTTTTATCTTTCCCTATTTTATGCCTTGTCTAATTAGGCTTTGTCCTCCCTTTACCTCCCCCCATTCTTCCCTTCTTCCTCTGCACTGAACTCCCTCTGTGTGGTGTCCATTTCTCTGATTCTGTTCCTGTTCTGGCCGTTTGCTTAGTTTTTGTTTTCATTGTTTTTCTTTTCTTTTAGATTCATTTGTTGATAGTTATGGGTTTGTTGCTATTTTATTGTTCATACTTTTTATCTTTTTTCTTAGATAAGTCCCTTTAATGTTTCATATAGTAAGGGCTTGGTGATGATGAACTCCTTTAACTTGACCTTATCTGGGAAGCACTTTATCTGCCCTTCCATTCTAAATGATAGCCTTGCTGGATAGAGTAATCTTGGATGTAGGTCCTTGGCATTCATGACTTGGAATACTTCTTTCCAGGCCCTTTGTTGCCTGTAAGGTTTCTTTTGAGAAATCAGCTTATAGTCTTATGGGAACTCCTTTGTAGGTTACTGTCTCCTTTTCTATTGCTGCTCTTAGGATTTCCTCTTTGTCTTTTTTTTCTTTTTTTCTTTATTTTTATTCTTTATTTTATTGATTATGCTATTACAGTTGTCCCATTTTCCCCCTTCACTCCCCTCCACCCTGCCCATCCCTTCCCACCCACATTCCCCCCTTTAGTTCATGTCCATGTGTCATAAGTTCTTTAGTATCTACATGTCCCATACTTTTCTTACCCTCCCCCTGTCTATTTTCTACCTACTGTCTATGCTACTTATTCTCTATACCTTTTCCCCCTCCCTCCTCCTCCTACTTCCCTGTTGCTAACCCTCCATTTGATGACTTTTTTTTTACTGTTCATATTTTTAATCTTCTTTTTCTTAGGTAAGTCCCTTTAACATTTCATATAATAAGAGCTTGGTGATGATGAACTCCTTTAACTTGACCTTGTCTGAGAAGCACTTTATCTGCCCTTCCATTCTAAATGAAAGCTTTGCTGGATAGAGCAATCTTGGATGTAGGTCCTTGCCTTTCATGACTTGGAATACTTCTTGCCAGCCCCTTCTTGCCTGTAAGGTCTCTTTTGAGAAATCAGCTGATAGTCTGATGGGAATTCCTTTGTAGGTTACTGTCTCCTTGTCTCTTGCTGCTTCTAGGGTTCTCTCCTTCATTTTCACCTTGGCTAATGTAATTATGATGTGCCTTGGCGTGTTCCTCCTTGGGTCCAACCTCTTTGGGACTCTTTGAGCTTCCTGGACTTCCTGGAAGTCTATCTCCCTTGCCAGATTGGGGAAGTTTTCCTTTAATATCTGTTTAAATAAGTTCTCAATTTGTTGCTCTTCCTCTTCCCCTTCTGGTACCCCTATAATTCGGATGTTGGAACATTTAAAGATGTCCTGGAGGTCCCTGAGCCTCTCCTCATTTTTTTGAATTCTTGTTTCTTCATTCTTTTCTGTTTGGTTGTTCCTTTCTTCCTTCTGGTCCACTCCATTGATTTGAGTCCCAGTTTTCTTCCCCTCACTATTGTTTCCCTGTGTGTTTTCCTTTGTTTCTCTTATCGTAGCCTGCATTTGTTCATCTAATTTATGTCCAAAGTCAACCAATTCTGTGAGCTTCCTGATCACCAGTGCTTTGAACTGTGCATCTGATAGTTCAGCTATCTCTTGGTCACTTAAAAAAATTGGTTCTGGGGATTTAAATTCTGTTTGAGCCATCTTTTTTATTTTTTATTTTCCTTTGGTTTGGTTGCGGCTGTTTCATAAGCGCAGTGGAGCCTTAGGTGTTCACTGGGGCGGGCACCACAGTCGCTGGGTTGTGACGTTGTATGTGGGGGCGGGGTCTGAGAGGGAACAATGGCGCCTGCTCTGCTCTCTCTAGGAATTCCGTCCACTCCACTGCCTCCGGCAAGCAAATTGGGCCCTTCCTGTGCTGGCTCCCGGGCAGGTGGGCCTGTGCACTTTCTCGGACTCTGTGGGTTTCTCCGAGAAGTCTCCTGTGAGGCTGAGAGAATCTCCCGGCCTCAGCTCCCAGTCGGGGCTCTTAAGCTTTGAAACTCAGCGGCGCTGGGTCCCTGGGCCGTGCGGTCCGTTTTCGCTTAGTTTGTGCGCAAATGTGTGGCTGCGGACAGCCAGCTGTCTTGAGTCTCTCACTGGGTCTGCTAGTCACCTCCCGAGCCCGGGGTCCGCTACCCGTCTGTCAGCTGCCTTTTGCACCCTGCGCACCCATGCCTACCAGCCAGCGTTTCTTCCCGCCGGGACCCCTCGACCCCTCTCTGCAGGCCTCCGACTCCGCCGCTACTTACCGGTCTGGAGGTACTGTAGTCCGACTTCTGTTCAGTTAATTTCTCTCTGTTCTGGTTGTTTTTTGTTTCTCAATTTTTGTTGTCCTTAGTTTTGGTTGCGCGAGGAGGCACAATGCAACTGCCTATGCATCCATCTTGGCCAGAACTCGCCTCTTTGTCTTTAATCTTGGGTAACTTAATGATGATGAGCCTTGGCATGTTCCTCTTTGGGTGCAATTTCTTTGAGACTCTGTGGGCTTCCTGGACTTTCTGGAAGTCTATTTCCTTTACCAGATTGGGGGAGTTTTCCTTCATTATTTTTTCAAATAAGTTTTTAACTTCTTTCTGTTGCTCTTCTCCTTCTGGCACCCCTATAATTCAGATATTGGAATGTTTCCAGTTGTCTCAGAGGGTCCTCACCCTCTCTTCATATTTTTGGATTCTTGTTTCTTCATTCTGATCCAGTTGGATATTCTTCCTTTTGTTCCAAATCATTTGCTTTGAATCCTGGTTTCCTTCTTGTCACTGTTGGTTCCCTGAATGTTTTGCTTTATTTCATTGTGGGATCTTTCATTTGTTCTTTCATTTCTCGACCGAGCTCAGTCAGTTCCGTGAGCATTTTGATTACCAGGGCTTTAAATTCTCCATCATTTAGGTTGGCAATGTCCTCATTGCTTAGTTCTGAGGTTTTGCTGTGTTCTTTCATGTGGGCCATATTTCTTTGTCTTGGCACACCAGGTTGTTCTGGTTGATTTTTTCTTTAATTTCTTGGTTGTTGGAGTTCCATGCAGTTTGATTTCCTAGTGCTTCTGGTTGTTTATTGATTTTAGATTGATTGCTATCCTTTTTTTGTGAGAGGAAGCGAAGGGTTTCTACTTACACCTCCATCTTGGCCAGAACTCCTGTTTCTTCTAATTAGGTTCTAAAAATTCAGTTATCACATTTGTTGGCAAACAATTATTCATAAGAGTCTCTTATGACTCTTTGTATTTCTATGGAAGAAGAACATTATTGTTTCTTCTTTCATTTATAATGTTATTTATTTTCTTCATTTTTCTCAGGTTAGTTAAAGTTTTGATTATCTTTAAAATGTCAGCTCTTAATTTTGTTGACTTTTTCTGTAGTTTTTCTGGTCTCTATTTCATATTTATTATGCTCTGATAATTGTTATTTTCTTCCTTCTGCTAACTTTGGACTTAGTTTTTCTTTGTCTAGTTCCTTGAGGTATTAAGTTGGGTTGCTTGACCTGTCTTTTTTCTTAGACATTTATTGCTATAAACCTCTCTTAAAACTACTTTTGCTGCATCCTGTATGTTTTGATATGCTGTGTTTCCATTTTTATTAGAATATTTTTTTGTGTTTTTTTTACAGTAGTTCCTGCCCTTATTCATGATTTCTTGGTTTCAGTTATCCATGGTCAACTGTGGTCCAAAAACATTGAGTGGAAAATTTTAGAAATAAACAATTTGTAAGTTTTAAATTGCATGCCCTTCTGAGGAATATGAGGAAATCTCATGCTGTCCTGCTTCATCCCAATTGTGATGTGAATTAATCCTTTGTCCGGCATGCCCACACTGTACATGCTACTTGCCTACTAGGCACTTGGTAGCTATCCTAGCCATCAGATGCACTTTCAAGGTATTGCAACACCTGGGTTCTTTTACTTGATATTGGCCCCAAAGCACAAGAGTAGTGATGCTGACAATTAGGATGTGCCAATGAGAAACCATAAGGTGTATGTATGTATAGATGTATGTATGTATGTACTGTATAGGAAAAAACAGTATATATAGGGTTTGGTACTACAAGCCATTTCAAGCACCTTCTAGGGGTCTTGGAACATGTTCCCCACAGATAGGGAGGGAACTAAGGAGGGACTCTGATCATTGTTATTTTCTTCGTGATTTCCTCTTTGACCCATTGTTTATTCAGGAATATATTGAGTAATTTCCACATATTTGTGAATTTTCAGCTTTCTTCCTGTTATTGCTTTCTACCATTTTCATACCATTGTGGTTAGGAAAGACATTTGGTATGATTTCAGTTTTCTAGAGTTTACTAAAACTTTTATTTGTGACTTCTTATACGACCTGTCTTGGAGAGAATTCTGTGTGCATTTGAGAAAATTGTGTTGTACTGCTGTTGTAATATATTTGTTTGGCCCATTTGATATAAAGCATGGTTCAGGTGCAATGTTGTTGTTGATTTTCTGTGTAAATGATCTAGCCATTGTTAAAAGTGGGCTAGAGCCCTGGCTGGTGTGGCTCAATGGATTGCACTGGCCTGTGAACCAAAGGGTCGGGCACTCAATTCCCAGTCAGGGCAAAAGCTTGGCTGCGGGCCAGGTCCCTGGTAGGGGGCACATGAGAGGCAACCACACATTGATGTTTCTCTCCCTCATTTTCTCCCTCCCTTCCCCTCTCTCTAAAAATAAGAAAATTAAAAATTAAAAATCTTTAAAAACATTTTTTAAAGTGAGCTAGAAAAGTGGGCTAAAAGTCCCTTGCTATTATTGCATTACTGTTTCTCCCTTTAGATCTGTTAGTATTTTCTTAATATATTTAGGTGCCCCAAGGTCGGGTTCATGTTATATTTACAGCTGTATCTTCTTGACAAATGGACACATTTGTCATTATATAATGACCTTCTTTGTCTTGTTACCATTTTGGCTTAAAGTGTATTTTTTTCCGATAGTTACCCCCTGCTCTCTTTTTGTTTTTACTTGCATGAATATCTTTCCTTCCCTTCACTTTCAGCCTATGTGCATTATTAAAGCTGAAATGAGTGTCTTGTAGGCAGCATATAATTGAGTCTTTTTAAAAAATCCAACCAGCTACTCTTTTATTTGAGAATTCAATCCATTTACATTTAATTATTGCTACGGATTTCTAATGCCATCTTACTGCTTCATCTATTTTGTAGTGTCTTTGTTCCTTCCAACCTTGCCACCTTGCTTTGTGAATCCATGGTTTTCCATTGCAGTATGCTTTGATTCCCTTCTTTTTATCTGTTGTGACTCCACTGTAAGATTTTTGTTTTATGGTTACCATGAGGCTTACATAAAACATTTTATAGCTGTAACAGTCTATTTAATGCTGATGATTTACCCTTGATTGCACATAAAAATACCCTTTTACTCCCCACTTTTGTTTTTGATGTCATAATTTACATGTTCTATATTGTGTATACTTTAATAAATTATTGTGACTAGAGCAATTTTTAATACTTTGTCCTTTAACCTTACTACTGGAGTTAAGTGGTTAACACATCCCATATTATAGTATTAGAGTATTCTGAATCTGACCATGTACTTACCTTAACCAGTGTGTGGTGCATTTTGTTTTCATGCTACTAATTAGAATCCTTGCATTTCAGCTTGAAGAACTCGTTTCAGCTTTACTTGTAAGTCTGGTGGTGATGAGCTCTCTCAGCTTTTGTTAGGGAAAGTCTACCATACCTTCATTTCTGAAGAACAACTTTGCTGGGTAAAGTACTTGGTTGGCAGGGTTTTTTCCCCTCTCAGTGCTTAAATATATCATTTCAATCTCTCTTGGCCTGTAAGGTCTCTGCTGGAAAAATCTGCTGATAGCCCTCTGTAGGTTCCTTTGTACAAGGTGATTTTTTTCCTCTTTCTGCTTTAAAGTTCTAGTTTTTATTTTAGAAAGTTTAATTATGTTTCAGAGAAAAGCATGTGACTGAAATTTTTGAGTGCCTTTTGCTTTCATAAACTTGAGTGTCCAAATCTCTCTCAGGTTTGAGTTCTCAGTCATCATTTCCTTAAATATGCTTTCTACCCCTTTCTCTTCTCTTCTCTGACTCCGGTGATATCCACATTGTTGCTCTTTAGTGTCCCATAAGTCCCAGAGGTATTTTTATTCCGTTTCATTCTTTGTTTTTACTCCTCTGACTGGATAATTTCAACTGATTGTGTGCACATAATCAATATGTGGTAGCTATTATAACTTCCAAAACCTTGATATCCCCTTCTGTAGGTTAGACAAAGCTTGATTTTCTTACCTCTGTGGCAGAAATGTCCACACACTTGTTCTCTGGTTCAGCATCAAACTATGATCCAAGTTCTTCCTAAGACTTCAGTAAGGTTATCCTCTCTGCTACTGTGATTCCTACAAGTCTGGTCTCACAGGGGTTGGCAAATATTTTTCTGTAAAGGGCCAGATATTAATATATGAGGCTTTGGAAGCTGTACAATTGCTGTCTCATATCCTTCCTTTCAACCCTTTAAATAATGTCAACTCCATTTTACCTCATGGGTTACAGTTTGCCAACCCCTGATTTCCAGGATTATTAACAGAGGATGATTTAAGTCCTGAAACATCTTTCATGTGGAGTAGGTTGAGCTTTCAATTTGCTAAGTTGCCTACATTACCCTTTCAGTTGTCAGTTTCATTAAAAATGGTAGACAACTTGAAACAGTGAAGAAAGTTCCTAAGTGTGCCAAAGAGGGAGGGTAAGTAGGTAGTTAAATCCAGAAATACGTATCTGACGAGCCTTCTAAAGCAGTAAGTGATGAAGGGAAAACATAAAATACCCCAGAAAAATCATAGTGTTTTAGAAGCATAGTGTTTTAGAAGAAGCAGAACATCACTCGTGCGACAAATATTTAGAAGTATTTATTGGGCATCTCTGTGGGCAGGCACTGTTCCCAGTAATGGGATTTTAGAGTTCAGAGGACCTCAGGAATTACCTGGTCCAACGCCCTTATTTCACGGATGAAGATTCTAAGGCCCAGAAACTTAAAATAACTTGGCTAGTTTCATTCAAAATTAAATATGGCAGTCTTTTTTTTCTTTTTGTCCTTCAAACTTGGCACTTATGTATGCTCTAAAATGTTTGTTGAATGAAACTTATTAATGGAAACCTGTTATTCTCTTGACCACCTCTTTAAACCATCTATTAAATCTAGTAAAATAATACTGTATAATTGTTTTTAAAATCTATTGAAAACCCCTTCATTTCTTTGCTGCGAGCTCACACTTGCGGTGTGTGTGAGTGGGCTAGTGAGCATCGGTCACCCTGATCACCCTCCTCTCTCCTCTCCTGTAAGGCTCCATGGCCTCCACGTCCGCCTGTTTCTCTCTGTCCATGCTCTACCTTCTTCCACCACCGCTGCCACCTTGCTGCTCGCAGTGGCTGTCTTTCTGCTCTGCCCTTCCCACTTCACTCCTCCGAGTGTACCTGCATCCACATCTTTCTTCTTAAAACCAAGCTCAAGTCAGATCACTGCCTCCAACCCCTCACCCCAAGTTTCTGGACATTTTAACAAATCTTACTTGACTATAAATTAAAGTCCCAGTGCTTAGCCTGGTTCCTCAACCCTAAGCCTACCTTCTTTCTCCCCAGTCATAGTCACCATTATTATATTGTTTCCTCTGATGCTCCCTGCAAGTTGTTCCTAGCCCTTTGCTAGGCATGCTTCACATTTAAGCCTTTGCTTGGGCCTTCCTCTCCACGGGGAATGCCCTTTCATCCATCAAAACCTGCAGAAATCCCATTCATCCTCCACGTCCTCTGCCCCAGGCCCCTGCCCTGCTGTCCTCTCCATTTGCCCAGCACTTGCTTCTGCTTTCTTATGGCTGGAACCAAAGTTGACCATGTATTAGATCACTTCATTGGATGACTTAATTCTTCTACTGAAAGTAAGTTACCCATTCTGCAAGTACAATAAAAAGTAGTTTTTTAAGTTAAAACACCAAATTTATTGCATAATATTGAACTATATGCACACACATAGAAAATAAACACTTCATATAACTGTATATCTTCTTTTTAATCTTGTATTATAAAGACTGAAAAACTACCAATTCAGCAATTGTAGTAAGTTTTAAAAACAAGAAACAAAAGCAAAAATCTACACTCCTTCATTGAGATTGATGCTATATCATGGTTCATAAATACTTTATTTTATATAAATAAGTCTTTTCTCTAGTGACTAGGAGTTTAAAATTAAGTTGACATGGATTCTTTGATCATATAGAATTTTCTTATCCCATGATGAAGAAGGTTGAGCATATCCTTACTTTTGAGATACATGTTTGCTTTAAACACAATCCCCCATGAAATCCCACTGTAAACAAACATTTCAAATGCAATAAACAAAATTTCTATAATTAAGAATGTCCTTAAGTCTTAGTAATTAGGGCAGAAAAAATCTGCGTAGAAATTTTTTAGTTTAAATAGAATTTCTTTTTTTAAAAAAGTAGACTGCATGCATCCAGGAGGAGAGAGGAGGGAGGGAGCATCAAGTCAGGTAACAAATAATGGGACAAAGTGGCAGAAAAGTGAAGTAGGGGAGGGAGAAGATAGGAAAATGCAAAAAGAGAGGGAGGGAGGAAAGAGAAAGTAGTAGAGGACAGGGCAAGAAATTTATTATTTCTACTTTTCCTGGAGAAGATACTATTAGAAAAAATTAATTCTACTTGCCCCAAAATCAAGGTAAGAGAAGAGGCTGGGCCTGTCGCCGCACCTTGTTGTCACAGGAACTTGGCTGAACCACAAAACCACCTCAGACTCAGCTGCTACTCTGAGCAGCTCTGCGTATCTTCAAGGAGGCCCCAGAACAGGCACAGCCATGAAGAGATTGCTAATCCCTCAAGAACCATTTTAAAAACCAAGATACGTTCACAAAGGCTCCCATAATTTCTCAAGAGTTCAGCTAAAGTAATGGACCTGGATTCAGTTTGCTGGAACTGGGAATTTCTGAAGTAGTCATTTCTTCCTGAGTCCTAAGAATCGGCTGCAACAAGCCAGGGGTATTTCCAAGGCCACAGAGAGAGGAGACATTCTGCATGTGCAGCTAAGAAAGGACAGATCAGTCAAAATCATTCTTGCAGAGGAGAATGATAAGAGAAGGAAGGACAGGAAGCAGTGTGAGGGAAATCAGGACTGAGAGACATTTGGGAAATGAGAGTTTGAAGATCCACTGCCATTTTATCCAGCAGAGTGCAACAGATTCACAAGTGCAAGGAGCACTCAGTGATTTGGTTTAAGAACAAAAACACCTCTCATACAAGAGCCAACTTTTCACCTCATCCCCAACCCCTGATTTTTCGAGAAGGTTGCTTACTATGTACAACCCCAGAAATACATCAACCAGGTTCAGAAATCAAAAGTTCCCTAACCCACTTATACAATAAAAAAATAGAACTCACTCCCCATGATTTTCTGTATAGGCCTCAATGTGGACACTGAGGAAGGAAGGGGAATCTGGGGCCACCTGGGGAGGTGGGGGACTCAGGCCAAACTAAACCCCTCGTAGTTGTCCAGGGCCTGGGTCAAACGCGCACTCAGGATCTCTTTGCTGCTGTACTTGGGAAGGTCAAGAAGGTTGTAGCAAGTGTGGGCCACAGGCAAGTACTCCTCTCCACTGGCTGTGGACTGGATGACGATCTGCAGGCTCGCCATGCCATAGATGGGGATCCGGTCGCTGCCTGTCAGGAACACTGGGGAGAAAGGGAATTGGCATTACTGGCTGGCCGGCTCCACAGACAGGGAGCTGCTAGCTGCTCACAGCAGTCCTCCCAGAATAGAGAGGAAAGCGTGACACCATGTGGCTCCTTTGAGGAGTGCAATCACTTTTATGTGCCAATAAGTGTATCATTAATATTAATATGTGCTCATTCATAAGAAGTAAGAGACTGCCTTTCAAATCCTCTCTTTTGACTTTCTATAAATGAGAATGCTATACTGTTCACTGGCTAATCTGGGACCCTAATGATACAGACAAAATAATCCACGCAATGCTCAAAACTCCCTCAGTCAAACATAAGCCCTCATATGTGTTGTGAGCCTCCCCGACAATCAGAGAGGAAAGGGCCTGCTGGCACCAGCGAAGGGGAGCTGGCCCGAGGGAACCAGGAAGCGGCGGTTTGCCCGACTGCGAGGTCTGCTCACATCTGAAGTGCCTGGTACTTAAACCACCTTGGCTAGTGGGTTTCCATTTGGGGTCTGTTTGCTCTCCTTTCCCTGTCTCTCTCTCTCTCCATGTTTCCTAACAAGAACTGATGGTGACACTATATAAAACATTTCACTCTTGTGACATACACTGTGACTTAGCAAAAAAGGAGGGAGACCCAGCTGTCCTTCCCTGTTTTCTAACACTAGATAACCTCCTGGTTGAAGTGCCGAAAATTGCCACACGATAGCATTAGTCAGGGGCACTTTCAAATCACCTGCCAACTGCCTGAAACTGTAATATATAAACATTCTTGCCAAAATCTATAGGGCTAATAAAATTTTCTGTATGTCTAATGGTCTCTGAACAGAAAAAAATGTCTTCATTTAAGGAAATCCCTAGGACTATGAACAGGCTTCTCTCAATTGTCAGAGCCCTACAAGTTCCCCTGGCAAACCTCAACCCGTCATCTGACTCTCATGCCACCACTTCTGGAGGGCAGAGGCACCTGCGCGGAAGAGAAGCGGGGCTCTCACTAAGCAACATACAATCCCCACATCCTCTCGGCCCTGCTCCACAAGAGCTGGAGCATCTGGAGTATATTATGCATTATTAATATATGCTCATTCTTATAAAGCAAAAGAGACTGCCCTTTATCAAATCCTGTTTTTTTTTTATTATGATAAAAATTTTATACTATTCACTGGCTAATTTCTAACCTTGATTATACACTGACACAAAGATTTCAACGATTCTTAAAAGGCTGAATTCGTTCATGTGAATTAGACCTCCTGCTCCTCTCCAGGTGCCTTTTCCCCTTCTCGAATGTCATCCAGGTGGTCACAAAGGACCAAATAATTCCTTTTATATGAAATGTCCAAAAGAGGCAAATCCAGAGACAGAGAGCAGATTGGTGAGGCAGGAGCAATTGGGGAATGATTGCTGATGAGTACGGGCCGCCTTCTTGAGGTGATGAACATGTTCTAAAATTGCTAGTTTTGCAACCCAGTGAATATACTACAAACCACTGAATGGTGCACATTGAATGGGTCAATTGTGTGATATATGAATTATACCACAATTATAAAGCTATTATAAATCACATCTCCCAAGTTATATTGGCAAATGACACTCTGTAATATTTTCAAAAGGCTAGAGAGAGAAGGGAAGTTAATCCGGTTAGATTGCATCAATGCGACACAGGAATCACTAACATAAAAATAACTAGTGTTTTTAGAGTAACTGAAGATTGCTCCTCTTCTTTCTTTCAGGCAGCCCCTCCTCTTAGGCAACAACTATGGATTAACAGCCTGTGTTGTGCCTGAGATATCATTAAAACCAAAGTATACACATTTATTTCCTGATTACCATTTAGAAGAGTTAGAACTTTACCTATAGAGTCTATCGTCCTACACCGCATCCAAAAGTAAAATGTGGACAAATGCCATATTGAGAATCCTGATACTCACAGAGAAACTTCTTCTTCTTTTCCAGTGGAAACTCATGAAATGTTTCCCAAAATAGTTTCACAGTGGGATGTGTAGCTGAGTAATCCCCCTTGTAGACAGCAGTCTGCCCCAAAAGACAAAGAGGAAAAAAGTTTTACAGAAGAAGATTATAGTGGACATTTTATGTACAGCTTTCATTTGAGAGTAAGAAATAACCATTAAGGTGCAGGAGGCCTCCACGTCCTGCTGAAGCACACACGCCTCGAAGGAGACCAGGCTCTGGGCGCACCTGCCGAGGCCACCGCTGCTTCCGTGGAGGGCAGCAACAGCACTTGTATGCTTACCTCTTCTAGTTCCTCCCAGTTGTAGTTGCTATTGCCCACCATCATGGCCCTCAATTCCGAAGGCTGGAAGAGCTCAAGCACTTTGCCACCACACACCTTTAGGAAGCCGCTGGAGAATGCTGCGTACCATTCGTGAACTGAGATTTGGAAGATATAATTCACGTAGGCATCTACAAATTCCTGCCTGTCAGAAAAACCAAAGAAGCAGAATATGCTTAGCCCAAAGTCTTGTAGAGTTTATCCAGTTCCCCTTTTACACTGAGGTTACAAGTGATGAAAATGGAATTTCATCAAGTTTTCATACCAGGAGGCACCCTGAGGCATTAAGCAGATCACTGCCCAGCCCCAGAGTTCTGAAAAAATGTGTCGGGTGGGCTGGTGGCCGGGAAGGCAGGGAGGCAGAGCCATACTGTTTTACCTGAGGCACACTCCAGTTTCCATCTTGTTTATGGCCCTGCTTAAAATTTAGTTTAGAAAAAACTTTCTCTGCTTAAAAGAAAAAGTCTAAGATAATGGTTCTAGGCTACCCCACCCCCCTTCAGAAACCAATAAAGCTAAATCATCTGATATTTGTATCTTTGCCTATCTTAAAGGGTAATGTCATAACTCCTTTCTATAAATCTCTTAATCACCTCTGGAAAGATCTGTCATACAATGGCTCCCACTCACTAATGGTCAGTCGACCAAAAGACAGCAGTGAATTCCCATTTCACCCACCGAACCGGAGTAAGTTTAAAAGCCAGAGAATACTGATGGGATGCTATCAGCTCATACAAAGCTAATAGAAAGGCAAGCTATAAAATGATGATGAGAATCACATGAAAATAAACAAGAACTGAGAAAAGCAATTTGTTCAGAACTTGCTATAGCGAAGGAGTCAGCCACCGTCATTTATATCTTAGCAGAGACTCAAACAGCAGAAGGTGGAAAAGCTTTAAAGTGGAAAAGGGGGAAGGCTTCGGGTGCATGACTGGAGGCTGCTGGCATGGAGAAGCTGTAGGTGGATTAAGTAGAAGCGAGCATCCTATGTCATTGGTTAGGGGTGCATATTTTGCTTTTTCTTTCTTTGGGGTGACTAAATTAAGGTATAATCAACACTTAACATTATATTAGTTTCACATATACAGCACAATGATTTGATGATTGTACACATTGTGAAATGATTACCATAATAATTCTAGTTAACATCCATGGCCATACATAGTTACAAGTTGTTTTTCCCCTTGGGATAAGAAATGTTAAGATGTACTGTCTTAGAAACCTTCAAATATGCCCACTTTGGTTTTTTCTGATTGGTCCTAAATTGGAAGAAGCTGACAGTTATTAACCAAGTCCTGGCCATTTGGTGCCACTGGTTACAGAAGTTATTGAGAGAGACAGCAGGCTGGCTTCCTGGGCTGCTTATTGTAGGTAATGGTTGGTTTCCTAGGCAGGTTTTTGCAGGTGAGAGTTCTGTTATTATATAGGATCTGGTCACTGCTGTATGCATATTCAGTCTCTCACTAGTGGGAATGTAAACTGTAAAATGAGACATGACATCTGGGAGAGAAAGCTGCCAATAGCTGTAGAGTTGAAAAGATAAACACCCTTTGGCGCAGCTACTCTACTACCAGGTGGATGACACAGAGAGTCTCGCGTGAGTGCACGAGAAGACGAGTACAGGGGCGTCCACTGCGGTGTTTTCTTACAACGTGGACAAACAGGAGAATGAACAGCCTCCAATATGAGAATGGATAAAGAAAAGATGGTATAGTTGTATGATGGAACCATAACACAGAGCACTGGAGTGGAATTAACTAGAGCAATAGTTATCAGAATGAATAGAATGGCAGGAACAATGCTGAGTGAAAACTTTTAAAATGTTAGGTATAATACGATAGCATTTATTTAAGTTGATTTTTAACACTTAAACAATGCCACCTATAAGTGGCAGTGGTACAGCCACTTAGAGCTCGTGACCCGGGGGCAAGTTACTTAATCTCTCTGTGCCTCAGTCTCTTCATCTGTAAAATGGAGAGAATAAGAGTAAGTAACTCATGGAACTGTTATAAAAAATAAATTAGCCCTGGCTGGTGTAGCTCAGTGGATTGAGCGTGGACCTGAGAACCAAAGGGTTGTGGTTCAGTTCCGTCAGGGCAAATGCCTGGGTTGCAGGCCAAGTCCCCGGTGAGGGGCATGCAAGAGGCAACCGCACATTGATGTTTCTCTCCCTCTCTCTTCTTCCCTTCCTCTCTCTAAAAATAAATAAATAAACTTAAAAAATAAATTAATTAATTAATACACTTAAAGTTCTTAGAACCAAGGCTGTTTTGTAAATGGTAACAATTATTATTGTTTATGGATAAGAGATTTTTATTTATGCACATGAAATTATATTTACGACATATATAGTTGTGTGTTAATTTTTAAAAATGCAAGCATTATTGTAAAGATGTTTGCACTAACATATTGAATGCAAAAGTACAAAAACATGAAGGAACATGTGAAATTCACAGTAAGAGTTCTGTCTGTGTAAGAAAGGGAGATGGGAAGAGAAAAATGGGATTGAGGGGATGTAGAGAAAATTTCAATGGTATCAGGGACATTTTTCTTTTATTAAAAAATCTAATGAAAATACTATTTGTTTCCTCTGGATTATAGATATTAAGATGCCTGCCATATTATTCTTTGCACTTCTCTGTATTTAATTTTTTTCTAAAAATTAAAAAGAATCAGACAGCTGCATGCGAAAGAATGGAACTGGACCCCTAACTTATACCATATACAAAAATCAACTCAAAAGGGATTAAAAACTTGCATTTATGACCTGAAACCATAATACTTCTAAAAGCAAACATATGGGTAAGCTACTTAATGTGGTCTTGGCAATGATTTTTTTGGATTTGACACTAAAAGCAATGAAAACAAAAATAAACAAGTAGGACTACATCAAACTAAAACACTTCTGCACAACAAAGGAAACCACCAACAAAGTAAAAAGGCAGCCTGCTGAGTGGAGAGCATTTGCAAATCATGCACTCTTAAGGGATTAATATTCACAAGATACAAAGATTGCACCCAACTCAGAAGAGACCCCTAATGATCCAATTTTAAAATGGGCAGAAGAACCAACTAGACATTTTCCAAGGTTACATACAGATGTCAATAGGAACATTAAAAGGTACACAATAGCACTGATCAGTAGCAAAATGCAAATTAAAACCACAATGGGCTATCACCTCACACCTGTTAGAATGGCTATCATCAAGAAGACAAAAAAATCACAGGTATTGGAGAGGATGTGGAGAAAAGGGAACCCTTCGGCACTGTGTGGGGGAATACAGACTGGTGTAGCCACTTTGGAAAACAGTATGGATGTTCTTCAAAAAATGAAAAATAAAACTACCATAGGATCCAGCAATTTCACTTCTGGGTACTTATCCAAAGGAAACAAAATCGCTGTTACAAAGAGATAGCTGCACCTCCGCGTTCCCCAAAGCATTACAACAGCCAGGATATGGAACCGCCTAAGTGCTGTTCAGTGGATGAGTGGATACAGAAAATGTGTTGTATACAAAATGGAATATTATTAAGCCATAAAAAGAAGGAAGTCCTGTGATATGCAACTACAACACGGATAGATAGACCCTGTGGGCACAACGCTAAGTGAAATAAGTCAAAGAAAGACAAATACCATATGATTTCATTTATATGTGGAATCATAAAAAAGACAACAACCTCATAGATACAGAGAACAGATCAGTAGTTGCCAGAGTGAAGGGGTGAGTGGTGTGGGCGCAGATGGTCTAAAGGAATAAACTCCCAGTTATAAAGTAAGTCCTGGGGTAGCACAGTGCGGTGACTACTGCTAACAACACTGTGTTGTATATTTGAAAGTTGTTAAGAAAGTAAATCTTAAAAGCTCTGGTCAGAAGAAAAAAATTCATAACTGTGGTGATAGATTTTGACTAAACTTATTGTGATGATCATTTTGCAATATATACATATAACAAGTCAGTGTGCCATATACCTAAAACTAATACAATGATTTACATCAATTATATATAAATAATTTTTTTTAAATCTGACATCAAGATACATACTTTCTACTTCTCCTTCACTGTTCTATAATACTTCATAAACCACATTTGAACATCTCAGGTTTCCTCCAAGCCAGCAATTTTTACACAGTCACTATGCACATGAACAACGAACCGACAGGCAGTGTGATACAGTGGATTAGTGGGGCGGGCAGGTTGAAATCCAGCCACTGCCATGTTCTGCACACTACTAAGACTCTCTTGTCTCATCTTAAAAATGGATAATTGGTCAGTTTTAAAAATAAAAGCCACTAATCTAATAAAGACTATTGTACATGTTAACCATCGATGGTAAAAGTTTCTCACTGCATACAATGCACTAATTTCCTGAGACCCATCAGGCAAAGTTAATACCATTTTTCTGGTACAACTACCTAAGCAAGCACCATCAACATGATTTTTTATTAGAAACAGCCATGGCTAATTTTATGTATCAACTTAGCTGGGCTATCAAACACCAGTCTCAATGTTGCTGTGAAGGTGTGGAACATTTTTTTTTAAATTCTCACCCAAGGATATGTTTACTGATCTCAGAGGAAGGGAGAGAGGGAACAAGAAAGACAGGGAAAAGAGAGATAGAAACATCAATGTGAGAGAGAAACATCCATCAGTTGCCTCCTGTATGCACCCTGACCAGGGATCAAACCCACACCCTAGGTATGTGCCCTGACTGGGAATCAAACCCACAACATTTTGGTATACAGGATGATGCTCCAACTGAACCATCCGGCCAGGGCCTCAGGGCATAAAGGTGTTTGTTAGATGTCATAAACATTTCTTTATTTACTTACTTACTTATTGATTTATAGAAAGAGGGAAAGGGAGGGAGAAAAGACAGAAAGAAACATCAATGTGCAAGGGAAACATCAATCAGTTGCCTCTTGCACGCGCCCAACCTGAGACAAGGCCTGAAACCCAGGCATGTGCCCTGAGCAGAAATCAAACCAGTGACCTTTCACTTTTTAGGACGAAGTTCAACTAACTGAGCCCTGCAAGTTAGGGCTAGACGTAATTAACATTTTAAATCAGTAGACTTCAAGGAAAAGAGATTAGTCTTCATGATGTCGGTAGGCCTCGAAGGCCTTAAAAGACTGAAAAGAAGACTTCCAAAGAGGAAGGAATTTGAACTCCAGACTGCCTTCTACTCATGACTACAGCTATTACGGCCAGCACTGCTAGCTTGCTAGCCTGCCCTGCAGAATTCTGATTGGTCAGCTCCACAACCATGTGAACTGATTCCTCAAAATTATCAATGATAGGTGAGGGAGGGAGGGAGGGGGAGAGAGAGAGAGAGAGAGAGAGAGAGGGGGAGAGAGAGACAGAGAGAGAGAGAGAGAGGACACAGAAAGAAAGAAGGCCCTGATAAGTACAGCTTTTGGTACCAGAAGTGGGATACTACAATACCAAGCACCTAAAAATGTAGAAGTGAGTTTGGACCCATGTGAAGTGCCTGAGACCAATAAGGGTTTTGAGAATTTTATACCAGCAGAAATACTGCCAGCTTGCATTGAAGGGACAGAGGTGAGACGAAATGAAGGCAGGCAGGAAGGCTGTCGGACTCACGGGATCCCACAGGGATAAAATGAGCCAACACAGCTAACTGGCTGCAAACAGGCGCTGCTTTCAAGAAAAGGGAAGGATAACCCCGAAGGCAGATCACAGTCCAGCAGGGCAACACTACCACCGTGGGCACAGGTCCAGGAACAGAGCCACCACCCCAGTGGACCAGAGGACAGCCTGAAGCCAAAGAGGATTATTCTCCAAGCCTGTAATGAAATTTACCCTGCTAAATTTTGGATTCATTTGGGACCTGTAACCCCTTCCAACTACTTCCTATCAGAATGGGAATGTCTACTCTATGTCTGTCCCACCATTGCATCTGGAAGCAGATAATATGTCTGGTTCAGAGGCTCGCAGCTGTAGACTTTTGCCTCAGGGTGAATCAAACCCACAGTCTCACCCATACCTGATTTCAGTGATATATTAGGGCTCTCCAGACAAACAAAACAAGTAGTATGTATGTATGTGTGTATATACATATACACACATATATACATACATATTTATGTATACACATGTTAGAGAAAGCCAGACAGAGAGAGATTATAAAGAATTAGCCCATGCAGTTATGGAGACTGATAAACCCCAAGACCTATAGTCAGTGAGCTAGAGACCCAGGAGAGCTGATGGTGTAGTTCTAGCCCAAAGGCAGGCAGGCTTGAGACCCAGGGAGGACTGATGTTTCTGTAAGAGTCTGAAGACAAGAGAAAACTGATGTCCCTGCTCAAAGGCAATCAGGCAGAAGGAGAACCTCTTACTCAGCCTCTCTGTTCTATTCAGTCCTTCAGCTCATTGGAAGAGACCCACACTCATCAAGGAGGGCAATCTGCTTTACAGATGTTAACCTCATCCAGAGACACCCTCGCAGACACACCCAGAGTAAGGTCCGACCAGACATCTGGGCACCCCATAGCCCAGTCAAGTTCACACATAAAATTAACTATCACACATGAGATTTTGGACTTCAAAGTTGATGCTGGAATGGGTTAAGACTTTGGAGGATGTTAGAACAGGGTGAGTGTATTTTATGGGTGAAGGACATGAATCTGGGAGGGCTAAAAGGTAGAGTGTTACAGGTTAGACTGTGTCCCCCTGAAATTCATATATTGAAACCCTAATCCCAGTACCTCACAAGGTGGCCTTACTTACAGATAGGATCTTTAAGTGGTAATCTAGTTGAAATGAGGTTATTGGGGCAGGCTCTAATCTGATGTGACTGGCATCCTTATAACAAGGGGAAATTTGGACACAGAGACATGCACAGTGGGAAGAGACCTCAGGAGGAGATATCTACAAGCCGAGGAGAGAGGCCTGGAATTGTTCCTTCCCTCAGGGGAAATAAACAAACAAACAAAAAACACTGCCGACACCTTGATTTTGAACTTCTAGAATTGTGAGACAACAAATTTCTATTGGTACTAATTGGCACTTAGTCTGTGGTACTTTGTTATACCAGCCCTAGCAAACTAATACAAAGGCTCTAATCTCTACCTTTCCATTAGTATTGCTCACAACACCAATTTTTCTTTGATAATGATCATTAGTGGTCACGGAGTGTTTAGTAAATGCTGTTCATTACAATAAGTTCTTAGGCATACATTATCCCAGTTATTCAAAACTAACCCTCTGGATAAGTTTTATGGGATGGGGACTCCCAGACAAGATGGAGGCTTAGGTAGATACACTGTGCCTCCTCACACAACCAAAAGCAAGACAACAACAAATTCAAAAACAAAAACAACCAGAACTGATACAAAATCGAACTATATGGAAGTCTGACAACTAAGGAGTTAAAGAATAAACATTCATCCAGAACAACAGGAGGGGCAGAGAGGGGCAGCCAGGAAGAAAGGACTTACAGCAAGGCGGCAGCTAAAGGACCAGGTGAGGTGGGGGCTGGCAGACCAGCAGTCCCACATTTGCATGTGGATAAACTGGGAGGAACAACTGGGGAGCAAGACAGATGGTGGGGAGTGAGACTGGAACCCAGGGTTCCAGTGTAAGGAAATAAAGCCTCAAAACCTCTGATTGACAAAGCCCAAGGGGATTGAGGTGGCAAGAGAAACTACCAGCCTCACAGAAGAGTTTGCTGGAGAGACCCACAGGGTCCTAGAACATACACAGGCCCACCCACCTAGGAATCAGCACCACAAGGGCCCAATTTGCTTGTGGGTAGCAGGGGAAGTGACTGAAAACTGGCAGAGAGTGGAGTAAGCAGGATTGTTCCCTCTTGGACCCCTTCCCCACATACAGCATCACAAGGTAGTGACATGGGTTGCCCCATCCAGGTGAACACCTAAGTCTCTGCCCCTTCCTATGCAACAGGCACATGGAGACCAAAAAAAGAAAAAAAGGCCCAAATTAAAGAACAGATCAAAGCTTCAGAAAAAAAATACAACTAAGAGGTGAAGAGATAGCCAACCTGTCAGATACACAGTTCAAAACACTGGTAATCAGGATGCTCACAGAAATGATTAAGTATGGTTGAAAAATAGAGGAAAAAGTGAAGGCTAGGAAAAGTCAAATAAAGAAAAATGTACAAGGAACCAACAGTGATGGAAAGGAACCTGGGACTCAAATCAACGGTTTGGACCAGAAGGAAGAAATAAACATTCAATCAGAACAGAATGAAGAAACAAGAATTCAAACACATAAGAAGAGGCTTAGGAACCTCCAGGACAACTTCAAACATTCCAACATCCAAATCATATCAGTGCTAGAAGGAGAAGAGGAAGAGCAAGAAATTGAAAACTTATTTGAAAAAGTAATGGAGAGAACTTCCCCAATCTGGCAAAGGAAATAGATTTCCAGAAAGTCCAGGAAATCCAGAGAGTCCCAAAGAAGTTGGACCCAAGGAGGAACACACCAAGGCACATCAAAATTAAGTTACTTGAGATTAAAGATAAGGAGAGAATCTTAAAAGCAGCAAGAGAAATGGAGAGAGTTACCTACAAAGGAGTTCCCATCAGACTATCAGCTGATTTCTCAAAAGAAACCTTATAGGCAAGAAGGGGCTGGAAAGAAGTATTCCAAGTCAGGAAAGGCAAGGACCTACATCCAAGATTACTCTACTCAGAAAGCTTTCATTTAGAATGGAAAGGCAGATAAACTGCTTCCCAGATATGGTCAAGTTAAAGGAGTTCATCATCACCAAGCCCTTATTATAAGAAATGTTACAGGGGCTTATCTAAGAAAAAGAAAATAAAAAATATAAACAGTAAAATAACAATAAACTCATAACTAACAACAACCAAACCTAAAACAAATAAACAAACAAAAAAAACCCCACAAACTAAGCAAACAACTAGAACAGAAACAGAATCACAGAAACGGAGATCACATGGAGGGTTATCAGTGGGGAAGGGGAAGGACAGAATGGGGGAACAGGAAATAAGTACCATAAATGGTAGGTAGAAAATAGGTAAGAGGAGGTTAAGAATAGTATAGGAAATGTAGAAGCCAAAAAACTTATATGTACGACCCATAGACATGAACTAAGGGAGGGTGGGAATGTGGGTGGGCGGGGCTGTGCAGGGTAGAGGGGGATAAAGGGGAAAAATGGGACAATTGTAATAGCATATTCAATAAAATAAAACAAATGAAATTTATTTTCAATTAAAAAATAAGTTTTATGGGATGAGAATTATGTCCCAATAAAATAAACACACACAAAAAGCCTCTTGAGGTTGATATGATCATTACTCCAATTTTAGTACTGAATCCAAGACAAACTACCAATACATAGGCAGAGGCAGAAATTAAAGCCAGATGTCTGAGTACAGACCTATGCTCCCAACTCCCTAACAAAGTGCCCTCCCCTCCACCTACCTTGCTTCTTTTCATTTCCAATGTGACAGATGCATGAGAAATTACAATATGCTGAGATAAACGCTTCATAGTATAATAGCTCAGTTATATATATCTATATATCTATATATCTATATATTTATATAACTGTAGCCCCAATTATTCACTAGAGTCCATAAAACCCAAAAAATGAGGCAAATGTTAAGCTGACAATTTTTAAGCACAAATTTAAAGGAGCAGGTACTATGTGCATTGCCAATGGTTTTTAAAAGTCTAAATCCAAATTGTAGTGAAGGTCTTTTAAAAAGATCGTTAAACTAATTCTGAAATTTATGTAGAATACACCAAAGGCACTGGAAGAGCCAAAACAATTTTGAAAAAAACATTAGAGGACTCACATTATCTAATTTAATGAGTTTAAATTATCACAAAGCTAAAGTTATCAAGTACAGCATGAGTGAAAGGAATGAGGCATACTTCAACAGAACAGACAGTCCAGAAATACATGGTCAATTAATTTTTGACAAATTTGCAAAAGCAATTCAGCAGAGAAAGGATAATGTTTTTAATAAATGGTACTGCATCAACAGGACATCCATATATCTCACACCTACGTAAAAGTTAATACGGACCATAGCCTAAATGTGAAACCTAAAATTAAGAAACTTGTAAAAGAAACCAAAGAAATAAATCTTTATGGTATTAGATTTGGCAAAGATTTCTTAGATACGACTCCAAAAGTATAATGAATAAAATAAAAACTAAACTAAAATAAAATAAAACGGACTTATCAAAACTTGAAACTTCTGCTTTTTGAAAACTGTTACAAAAATGGAAAAGCAAGCCACATATTTTAAGAAAATATTTACAAAACATCTCACAAAGAACTTGTATCCAGAACATATAAAAAACATTTAAAAATTAATACGAAAGCAAAGAACTCAACTGTGAAAACAGGAGAAGACCTAAGGAAGATCTATGGATGGTAAATAAGCACACTTGGAGATGTTTAGCATCATTAACCAGTAAGTGTGCCTGCAATGCTACCAGACTGGGGCGCCGAGCAACAGTGCAAATGCTGGTGAAGGTCTGGAGCAGCTGCAACTCTCATGCATTACTCGTGTGAACACAACAGATAGAGCCACTTTGCCAACCTGTGTGGAAGTTTCTTAAAAAGTTAAAACTACATGCACTATCTCTAAGTATTTATCCAAGAGAAATTAAATTTTACATTCGCCCAGAAACTGGTAAGTGAATGTTCATTATAGCATTATTCGTAATCACAAAAAAAACTAGAAACTCAAATAAGAATAGTATTTAGTTATGAAAAGAAATAAACTATTAATGTAAATACCACCACAACATAATCACAAATGCATTATGCCTAGTGAAAAAGGCTACATACACATCACTCCATTTATATGATATTTGGGGGGTGTGGGGAGGGCACAATTACAGTCAGAAAACAGATCAGTGGTTGCCAGGGTAGCAGTAAGGGAAGGACCATGGGGGAATCTGTGTGGGGGATCACATTATTATTCTAGTCTCCACTGCTATAGTAATGACTGTATTTATCAAAGCACTCTAAAAAGGGTTAATTTTATTATAAATAAGTTATATCTCAATAAAACAAACTTTAAAAAAATGTCCTAGCTTAACACTAAGTTTTAAGATTTTTAAAGATGGGAACATAAAAACCCTGAAAGATGAGTAAGCATATCCTGGTTGTCTCAGATAAGCTGCCAGGTGTACTGATTAAAAATTTGCTTTGGGCTGGTGTAGCTCAGTGGATTGAGCGCAGGCTGCAAACCAGGCATTGCAGGTTCGATTCCCAGTCAGGGCACATGCCTAGGTTGCAGGCCATGTCTCTCAGCAACCTCACATTGATGTTTCTCTTTCTCTCTCTCTCTCTCTCTCTCTCTCTCTCTCTCTCTCTCTCTCTCTCTCTCTCTCTCTCTCTCTCTCTCCCTCCCCCCCCCCCCCCCCGCCTTCCCTCTCTAAAAATAAATAAAATCTTTAAATAAAAAAAAAAATTTGCTTTGAAGTCTGTCACACCTCTGTACTAGAGCAGTCAGAGGCCTGGTTTCTGCCCCGATTCTGCCACTCAGTGATGCTTATAGTCATAGAATAGTTCTTTCACTTTATTTTTCTGTTCCTAAGTTCCTTATCTTTAAAATGAGATAAAGCATTCTCAACCTCAGGGAAGCTGCAGCCAACAAGGGATGATGTATCACCAAATCTAGTCAGGGCGAGTCAGGGTTCAGCCTTAGCCACAACACTCAGTAATCACAAATGGTAACGGAATAGCAAAGTAAATTAACAGGAATGAAATTAAGAAAGTAAACTAAACAACAGGAATCACAAGTACATAAAAACACTAGGATGCTTGCCAATGGTGGTATACTGGGTCTTTTGTAAATGGCACTTTCTTTGGAGAAAGGCACAAAGATACCATTTTCTGTAAGAGAGTATTATTGGTGCAGGTTATCGCTGCATATTGATAAATTATTTTTTAAATTAAAACACTTATCAAATATTTGCTATGTGTTGGCACTAAGTGCTTTGCACATCATTAACTAACTTAATACTCACAAGAGCCAAAAGACAGCACCAAATATATTTTGGGAGGTAATATCCTAACATTCACATGCTTGATGGGAAAGCTTCAGAAAGTCCCAAATAGTAAAAGAAAAGCAATGAAATCAGTACACTGAATTTGAAAGCATTCCTGAGGAATCCTTGGCATGAACACTTGTCTTCCAAATCTAAAATATGTGCCTCATCCTTACTCAGGAAGCTATCATTTTGGTTTAATAAACAAGGTAAGGAATTAAAGTCTACATACTTTGCTATTAGAGAAAAGGAACTGGCTACTTAAGACTTGATGTTCTCAGATACAAATCACAGGCAAGACCCAGAGAGCAGAAGCTAAACCATGGAACGCCTCGAACATGTGTGTGTACACGTGTCTGTGTGGCCCCAAAGAGCCACAGAACCAAATACATACTCCGACCAAGCAAACGTGGGGCTATCCTCCAGCCTTATTCCTACCTGGAAGCCAAGGATTCTGAGGCATCTTCTAGAACACATTCCAGAATACCCTGTATCTTGAGGTTCGTTACCAAATATCTCAAAGACTTTGCAACACATACATATGCCACTAGGTAAAGAAATTGGCAAGGAGGACTGTTGGGTGGGCAGATGGACTGTCCACACAGGAGCACTCAAGTCCCAAAGGGAATGGAATGGAGTTAGCTCTCCCATGGGTCCACTTTCTGGAAAGAAATTCGGAGGAATCTGAGAGGTGACTCCAGAAGAGTAAGCCAGAGACAACCTACCAAGGTAGAACAACGCCAGCAATGGGAAGATGCAGACGAAGACCAAGACAAACGCACAGTGGCATATATGGAGTTAGGTAGGATAGAGCAGCCTAGTGAAAACTGCTGAGGCCATCCAAGCAGTTCCTGAAAAAGTGTTTCCCGCACTCGCTACCATTCCAGCCCAGCGTTACAGAGGGAAAAAAGTGCATGTGGGCAGACTGAAGGTAGGGTATCCAGGAGACCGGTTAGCTCTACAAGGGGGAGGTATGTGGGCAGTCTGGACACAGGGTATCCAGGAGACCGGTTAGCTCTACAGGGGGGCAGGTGTGTGGGCCGTCTGGACGTAGGGTATCCAGGAGACGGGTTCTGACGTCAGTTGCGAGGCTGGGGAGATGACAGGGGAGCAAAAGCAGGAAGCTGGCGCAGTACGGGGGCACGACCATCAGCTGATTCTGGAGAGCCAGTCCAATGCTCGAGTGGAAAGGGTGGGTCCGCGGCCGACGTCATTGCCGCGGCCGACGTCACGGCCACTTGCCGCATCTGCAAGATCGCTCCGGTGCAGCTCGGGCGCAGGTGTCTGCGGGAGCCGCTCAGACCTCTGCAGCTTCTCCTCCACCATGTCCGACTCGGAGAACCAGGCACCCGCAGAGCCGAGCCAGGCGGCGGAGGCGGCGGAGGCGGCGGAGGCGGCGGAGGCGGCGGAGGAGACGGAGGAGGTAATGGCAGAAGGTGGCGCGCAGGGGGGAGACTGTGATAGCGCGGCCGGCGAGCCAGACTGCGCCGAGGGTCAGACCACCGAGGAGCCCCAGACCCCTGCGGAGAACGCGCCAAAGCCTAAAAATGACTTTATCGAGAGCCTGCCTAACTCGGTGAAATGCCGAGTCCTGGCCCTCAAAAAGCTGCAGAAGCGATGCGATAAGATAGAGGCCAAATTTGATAAAGAATTTCAGGCTCTGGAAAAAAAGTATAACGAAATCTACAAGCCCTTACTTGCCAAGATCCAAGAGCTCACTGGAGAGATGGAGGGATGTGCATGGACCTTGGAGGGCGAGGAAGAAGAGGACGATGATGATGAGTACGAGGATGAGGAGGAGGGGGAGGAGGATGAGGAGGAGGAAGAGGCTGCGGCAGAGGCTGCGGCTGCCAAAGACGGGGGTCCCAGCTCTGCGGTGTCTGATGGCGCCAAGGAATAAGCAGGGGCGGAGATGGAAGAGCAGAATGACGATGAAGAAAAACCTAATGTTTTGTTTTGTTTTGTTTTAAATATTGGTGAACTTACAAAGGCACAGGTTTTGGACCAAAACACGATGTGAATCAATTCTGACATTCCTAAAAATATATTAAATTGATGCAGTCAGATACTGACCTGCCCGTTTCAAATTTGATTTTCATCTTGAATCCAATAAATATATCAAAACGTGCTGAAAAAAACGAGTTAGGTTAAAAATGATTTTTTTTTCGCTACTCTTCTGTGAGGACTGGAACTGAGGACTTATTTAGGGTGTCAAGTAGATGTGAAGTAAAGAACCACTATGAATCCCATTCATCACTCTGATCGCACTACACACACACGGAGCACCCGAGTCAGCACTGAGCCTGTTCTCAATGCTTAATTCCTCGATTTCTTTAGTCTTGAAATTTTCCACTGCAGAAAAAGCAGAACATAAGAAAAAAAACTCATCTATAATACTTCGCTTTTTAACCCAGACATCAGCTTCACACTTTGGAGAAGGGGGGCGCCCCGGAGGAAGCCTGCGGTGGAGATACGACAGTCCTGTGAATGAGGTCTGCAAACTGCCACTCCAAATTTTCATGAATATTCTGAACATTTGAATTTAGAGAAACACTGTGGTTCTGAGGAGGGTTTGTAATCTGTATAATATTGTCAACACATGTGTTCATTATTTACAGTCTCGTGTTTGTGTGTTTTCTTGGCAGTGTCCATTTACAAAGGTGTAAAAAAAACCCAAATGTTTAAGTATTAAATCCCTCTACCTAGCATTTTAGAAATATTAATTTACTTGAAAAGATGTAGAATGTAGCAAATTCTATAAAGCATGTGTATACAGTGTTACATAGTTTGATCCTCGTGAAGTCTTTTTGTCACGTAGCTTTTAGAATGTAGCTGTGAAAATTATCAGAACTCTTCAATGAAGCTAATGTTTGGGAAAAAAATATATACTTGAAGAAATACTCTAAATGTGTGTCCCCATTCCCAGTTCAGAAGTAGAAAGGGTTTAAGTTTGCTTGTATTAGCTGTGCCTTCATTATTTTGCTATGTAAATGTGACATATTAAATATAAAATGGTGCAAAATCACATTTTACTGCTTGAGGATAGAATGGCATACAGTTAAGGATTTTTAGGAAGGACACATTTAATGTAAAGACTCTTAGCTTCTTTGTGGGTTTTTAATTATGTGTGACTAAGTGATCTATCAAAAAATAAGCATAACGTTGTTTACCACTGTGGTGTTAATAAAACAGTATTTTCAAAAAACAAAAGACTCGGTACTCTGACTGGAATGAAAGCCCAGCTCTGTCTCCTATTAGCAATGAATCTCTGGCAATTCAGCTAATCTGCACTGAGTTTCTCCTCACCTATAAGGGGGAAAGGAACACTGCCCTTCCTCACAGACTCTGGACAACTGAGGGTTAACACACATGAATAGAACAGCCTTTGAAGGTGACCAAGAAACGTCAGCTATTATTATATGAAAGACAGAGACACTGATTAGAAATTCAATCCTTGCTCTCTCCTCAGTTACAAAAAAGGAAAAATGGACATTATTATATTCTTAAGTTTATGATTCCTTATTGTTAGAAAAGAATGTAGTCTTTAATTCAGAAACACAGGAAATTCAATAAACTCTTAGTTTTGGTTTCCTCAATATAAAACCTAAGGTTTTGATTTCCTCCTACAAAGGATAAAAGACTTTAATGTAACATGAATATATTAAAAAGGTTATTTCAAATTTACATCTGGGCATTCTGAATGAAGTAAAAATAATTTAAAATAGAAGACTTCCAGAAAACTTTAAAACTCAAATGCATCTTCTTCCACTTCCTGTAAGTGTTAAAATTACTCAGAAGCAAAATTAGACTGCTTTACCTTAGGGAATGGGAAGCAGCTGACCTGTTGCTAATGGCAGTAGTTGAGTAAAACCTTAGGGTAACACTGATCTTCCTTAGGGCCAGGCAAACCAAAAGAGGAAAAAAAAAAAAATATATATATATATAGCATAAGAAGTCAATGATTATCTTAATCATAGGATTATCTTAACAGAAGTTAAAAAATTTAATAAAATTCAATATTACTTTTTTATCTATAAGAATCTGTCATTTAATATTTTCCTAAGTCCAGCAAAAATAAGTGAAACAAATAAGGTATGTAACTATTGGTGGAAAATATTTTTGCAGGCATGTGATTAGATATAGAAAACCCAAGAGAATCAACTAAAAATTATTATACTTAATAAGTTTGAGGAATTTATTATTTACCAGATAAATATTTGAAAATCAATAACTATTTCTAGGCAGTTATCTCAACATATATGGAAAAGGCCCTTTTTGCAGTAGAATAAGAAATCAAAATATCTGTAAAATCTTCTAATAAAAATATGTATAACCTTTATGAAAAGAAAAAAAAACAGAATATCACAAAAAATACAAACTAGGACTCAAGATGGTAAGATTAAATATCACAAAAGTGTCAAAGCTTCCCAAATTAACTTTTAATTCATCACACTTCAAATGAAAGCTCATACTGGATCTGGAAATTAATATAATTATCCTAATGTTTACCTGTAAGAACAGCTAAAACAAACAAACTGGCAATCTGAATACAACTCAGATTTTTACCTTAGAATACATACTCAAAACAATTTTTTAATTGAAGGAAATACATAGTATTTATCAATTACTGGACAGGAAAAAACTAAGATTAGAGTGATATAAGGCCAAAAGGAATAATCAACAGAATTGACAACATAAAAATGAATAAATTATAAAGATTTAAAAACAATACATTTCAAAAGCAAACAAGGATCTGGGAATAAAATTTGTAAGAAATATGGCTGGCAGGGGGTTAATAGTCTTAATATAATAAAGAGTTCATATAAATCATATGAAAATCCTTCAGTCCCAATAGAGAATACATAAAGAAGAGAAGCAGACTACTTAGAAAGAGGAAACACTGCAACCCTGTTTGAGGCAGGGGGACAGCCTCGGAGCGCAGCAGCAGGTGGGACAGGGCTCCAGTGACGTCTGGAGTGCGGAGACTGCGTGCTCTGGGCAACAATCTTTGTTTCACTTATAAGACTTCCCCCATAGGGTTTGCTAACTACCAGTCATTACTAATACTGTTGGCCACTTTTCCCAGGATATGGGGATGTTTATAATCGCTTTCACGACGTCAAACAGTCCCCACCATTTCCTAACTGGGTTGATCTTTACCCTCTGTTTCCTGCAGTGCTTATTTGATCGTTCTCAGGCAGTCATAAAACTTGCATGATAACATTTTACAGGATACCCTCCTTTGAAGGCAGGTCAAAAACTATCATTTATCAGCCATTTTAAATCTATTATTGGCCCAAATTTGCAAGCAACACACAAAGTAACTGCCAGAAAGAAAGGCAACATGCATCACACATTTGACTCAGGCTCCAGGAGAATTCCGCAGAAAGCTGTATCATGCTGACGCCCACTGCCTGAGCAGGGCACAGCAGCACTCACTGCCTAAGGGCTTACACTCACGCACACACAGACACATTGCTAACACACATACACATACACGCTATTAATCTCACTGAGGTGAAATTCACAAGATACAATTAACCATTTTAAATGAACAACTCAGTGGCATTCATACCTTCACAATGTTGTACGACCATCACTTCTATCTAATTTACTTTAAAACTAAAGTATTTTAGAGGTAAACATCAATAAAGTGGATCAGTGCTATGTAAAATATGTGAAGTAATATAAAATTTTAGAAATAAGATCAAATTTCTTAAAAAATTATTTTTTAGAGAAAATAGTGTTTATAAGGATTAGATGAAATGGGTACTCACATATATTGATGATAATCTATAAGCTGGTATAATTAGAAAAGTATATTTAGCAAAAATATCTATCAACAGGTTCAAAATGATATATATATTCTAATTCAATGTCATCCTTGGAACCTTATAATTAAAAAGTAATTTTAAGGACTTCCGGCCAGATGGAGGCATAGGTAAACATACTGTGCATCCTGGCACAATGAAGATAGGGACAACAACAATTTAAAAACAGAATAACAACCAGAACTGACAGAAAATTGAACTGTATGGAAGTTGGACAACCAAGGAGTTAAAATAAACATGTTCATCCAGACCAGTAGGAGGAGCGGAGTTGGGCAGCTGGGAGTGGGTTGCTGCGTGGAGAGCAGAGAGCATTGGGACAGGCGTGTAAGGCATGCAGGGCTCACAGCCTGCAGCAGGCGGACCCTGGGCACACAAGCGGCAGCTGGCAGACCCTGGCCGAGGGGTGGCAAATGGCAGACCCAGCAAGGCAGCAATTGTGAAGCAAGGCACTGAGTGCAACCCAGGATCCCAGCGCTGGGAAATAGATCCTCAGGACACTGATTGAAAACACCTATGGGGGTTGAGGCACAGGGAGAGACTCCCAGCCTCACAGGAGAGGTCCTTGGAAACTCCCACGGGGTCCACAAGCCCACCCACACAGGAATTGGCACCAGAGGGACCCAGTTTGCTTGGGGGAAGCAGCGGAAGGGACTGAGGTCTGACTGAGAGCGGAGCAAGCACCATTGTTCCCTCTTGGACCCCGCCCCCACATACAGCCTCACAACCCAGTGACTGGGGTGCCCCGCCCTGGTGAACACCTAAGGCTCTGCCCCTC